>UCOM01000396.1:0-83709 GCA_900474385.1 Ormyrus pomaceus
ATTTAGTGCATGATTTTTATTCAAGCTGGAGCGAAATCGGACTTTGAGCAAGGAATTTTAAAAATTCTGTTTTTTAGAACTTTAAATATTCCAATAACAAAATTTATATTTAAATTTTGTTAGCTTTTCATTAAATTCTAAAATGAGCATATAAAAATAAAATAATAATAAAAACGAGATAATAATGGAACAATAAATTAGTTAGGAGGAAGCTAACTGCCAATGACTTGGCAGCGGTTTTTAATTTAGATACAGTAATCAGATAATCTGCAAAGCTTAAATCTATACGAACCAAGAAAATTATAAAATAACATAAATACTTTCGGAAAAGCGAAGATTTACGGAAACAAATTTAAAAAAACAGCCCCTCCAGCGAGTCAAAGAAGGCTTCAAATTTATTTGGAACAATTAAAATCCCTTTCAAAACAGAACAATCCTCCTTCTAATCAAAGCGACTCCGACGCGATAAGGGAGTCCCTTCCCTCCATTGAACAAATCGCTGAAAAGCGCTCGCTAAACGCGGCATTACGCGTTGCCAAGTTAACGACACAACGAGCGAGGATTATATTTTACTTCCTGCCTTCGCTCCTCGAACTCTCGGCAGGCCCGCCACCCCCGCCGTTCTTTTTGTGCGCCATACACTCGGGGAAGGGCGACTCCTCATTGTTTTCGCGCGCGCGCTCGACTAAACTCCGTTCAATTTTAGCGCTTTTCGCTCTTCCGGCCGTTATCGCGAGCGAAAAGTGTACTTAATGAGGTGTCAGCTGCCGCCCCCCCCCTCCCCCGCAGCGATAAAAAAAATGAGAGCCCCTTTGTCGGGGGCTAATGGATCGCGAACTCCCGCTGCGCCTCGGGTGGACATTTTTTTGAAATTCAAGGAGAGGGATTCTTTGTGGCGGCCTGACTTATCGCGGGTTGTAGATCAAGACGATGGAGGGGAGGGCAGTAATCCGGTGAAAGCTGCTGTTGCAATTTTCTAAAAGCTCACCTACGGGAGGTGGTAGGAATTTTTATGGGAAAAAAGTTTTTCACCTTTTGGGGGACGAGGGCGGGGAGAGGAGGACGTGAAAAAGTACCCGGCTGGGGTTGTTTTTCAAAATTTAACTGCGCGTTATACTTACGTATTTTAATAACAGTTTTCTCGTAGTAATATTTTATCATTGGACAATTGTTTTGTTTTACTTTACATTAGTAAGTATATTATAGTAGTAGTATTAAAAATAACGCTCCATAATAATAGTCGATGATTCAAATGTTGTCAGTAAATAAGAATATATATTATCATGATGTGATGAAAAATGTAAAGTTTTTAAGTTAAAAGGTGATATGGGTATTAATAGGTTCTTTAAGTCTGTCGCCTCAACTGTGCATAATAAGATACTAATAAGAACTATTTATTATTTACCTGAAATATTGTTTATTCGTCGATTGCAACAAGATCCTTGTGTACTTAGTGATGCGCATTTTTAATGAGTTGTAAAAGGGAACACTTGATTAGAAATTACACGCCTTATTCATTAAATATAGCATATTTGTTTAAGTATTTTATTGCTTTTAAAAATAATATTTTTCAGACGAAGTTTTGATATAACTTTCGATTTCACACTTCTTTTGGATGATATAATTTAGTGTACTTAAGTGGATTGCTAACAAACTTTGTTCACTTTAAATACTTATCTACATATATCTACTAATCATAAACTTAAAATTCAAGTGTTAAAATAATTAGTAATATGTCTATTTCACGCATTCAAATCGCACTAGACAATGTTCAACATTCCATCATTTTACCCCATACCAAAATATTCCCCAAAAAATTCCACCATCGATCCACTCGAAATTCAGTAAAAATTTCGCGAGACGGTAAAAATATTTGGCACTGCACGACTCGATTGTACGCACATTCACTGGTGCAACTGGTCCGTGAACGTTTGCCCACGTTTGACTCGAGCCTCGAGAGTCGAGATTTAAAGGCGTTGGTGACGATAATCGATTTACTGGGAGAAAAAGCCGGAGAGAATTAGAATGAGTTTTTCTTCATTGATTACTTCTTTTATTTGATTTTTTATTGGAGTTTTTTTACAGGTACTTTGGAGCTGGGTAATCAACATTTCGTTAAAAGGATACTTTTTTGCATAAGTTTATTTCTATTTTTTTATGAAAATGTTTGTAGCATCTACTTATAAACAATTTGAATTAAAGCTACTTGAAAACAATAAAACAATAAGCATAAAACAGAAGTGTTTCAGAGTCTGGTATGTATGTAAAGATGTTTTATCCAAAGATTATTGTTTAATTTTTTTGTGAAAAATCTATACAAGAATAGATGGGATTTTCAAATTTTCCCATTTTATCTTTCACAAGTTGTGAGAAATTTGTAGGGCAAGTAAGCATAGGTCGATAAAGTAAAACTCTGTACTGCGATAGTAAGGCAACTCTCATTTTACCTACAATAGAAAATCTATCTTTTTATCAACCAAATCAAAAATTTATCTACAGCTGTAAATTGTTCTATAAAATTTTATTCAAAATTTGAATATTCAATAGCAGAAATTTAATTGTGATAATAATTTCAAATATTCAATAATTTTTTATATTTATTATTCTCTTCGAAGTGGACGATAAATTTTTTCAAAAATACACTTGTTAAAGGTACCAGCAACTTCACAGTCAGTAGTGTTTTCTTTTACTGAAATAATAAAATTAATAATTGTATTAATACTTTAGAAAATTGAAATTATTTTTCTGAACTTTAATTTATTATCATTTGTTTCACTTGTTATTGAACTTTTTAACTTTATGTTATGTTAAGATGGACAGTCTATATTTAATTGACATACCTGTTTGGACACACTCAATGACGAATTGCTTTAAATTTTCATCTTCTCCGGGTACGTTTTTGATGATATATTCAGTATACTTTTCAGTATCTATCTTTCCATCCACTATCTACAAAAAGAATGATGAATAAAGGAATATTCTTTCATTAGATCCCACTGTCATATTAAAGTTCTTAAGCGTTTTTTATACTTACTGTACCCCGTTTTCTCATCATACAAGCATTAAAACACGCGCGTTTCTCATCGTCAAAATTTGAAGGTTTAAAAGGCTCTACAATTATGATATAAAGTATTAATCAAAGAAGATAAAAACTGTGCTGAATTTTTATACACTCACGCGAAGGTTCAATTCCAATTTCACTTTTACATTCATCTAAAGCTTTTTTAAAATCATCTGTTCCTTGACATCGAAGGCACACCTTTAAATTATTACTCATTAATCCAAGAATTGCATTTATTAAAAACTATAATTAAATTAGTAAATTAATAAAAACAAACAGTTTTTTTAATTTTGTTGTATACTTACAGCAGTTGCAAAAACTGACATGTAAAGAAGTGACTTCATTGCGGATTCAAAAATGAATGTTCGTATTTACATAAAAACTGCGCCATAATACAGGAAATATTGCGTCATAAAATAATTTTTTGTTTTTAACTGACTAACAAATTTAATTTGTTTAAACGACTACTGAGAATTCCCTTGTAAAACAACTATTATTTAGATATAATTATTTTCTCATTAGTATTTAAGACAAAGGTAAAAAAATTGTCAAAACATTACTGTCAAAACATTATTAAAGCATTGATGGAGATCATTACGTATTGTATTGTATTGTATTGTAATACGTAAATAAATAATTTTTCAAAATTGCAATAATGAAAGTAATTTTTATTTATTAGTCACTGTATTACATTTACTGACATTATATTAATACAAATATTTAAATAAATCAATCAAACTATAACTTGGGTAATTATGTGCAATTTACTAAATAGGATTTCTTATAGATTAGATTTTCTAAATTTTTAATTCGTTTTAAACTTTTATTACTCGCCGGCCGACATTTCTAAAATATAATATTTATATAATCGAAAGGTTTGTAACTAACTTTATGTTACTATATATAAAAATATGTATAAATGAATTATTTTTCGCAACTTTTATTACGATTCCATGTACAATTTGTATTGTATTCAATTTTCCATAAATCAAAGATTTATCGAACGTTGTACAAATCTTGAAAGAAATTATAAAAACACACCAACAATAGTAATTAAACGTAACTGTACAACCTTTAATTTTATTTACTTAATTTATAGAATAAATTTAAAATACAGGTAATTTTAATTTTTCAATAGGAAGTGGATACTTTTAATGTTCTAGCTGCTTCATTGTTTCGTCCACACATTTGTGCATAGTATCTGCAACTTCACATTCGCCTGATTGTTCATTAGCTATAAAAGATATAACTCCATGAGAATAAATTTTATGTAAGTAGATTCAAGACTTACCCTTATTAATACATTCAGTTATTTTTGCCTTAACATTGCCTGCACTTGGCTGATCCTTCAATGTCGCCTCAAATACTTTTTCAACTACTATTTTGCCATTTTTCATCTGTAAATAAAAAAAGAATTATGCCCGACCAGGCTAATTGAATTAGTTGATTTCTTAAGACATCCATTAAACTATTTACCAAATCTGTTTTTTTCATTAAGCAAGCGCGGTAACATTTAGGGTCATCCATATTAGAAGGTCCCTTAAACTTTTCTGTGCAAAATATTAAGTCATATAATACACATATTGGTTTGCTAGTAAATTTATATTAACGTAAGTAGTTGAGTAATTTTTACTTCCAGGCAAGCCCAATTCAGTTCTACAATCTTCGAAAACCTTCTTTAATTCTGCTGGCATGTCGCAATTGACGCAAACCTTAAACGATCATAATTTTAATATTTATTTATTGATCTTCTTATTAATTGAAAATTAGCTTGAGAAAATCCAGTAGAAAAGAAAATATTCAACTTCTAACAGTAAGTACTAAATGAGTAAAACTTTGCACTTACGCTAATTTTCTTGAATTTGATTTAAATTGTAACAAATAAGTCCATTCAAGAATTATAACACTTTTTAAATATTTTTGAAGCTATATTGTTCTAAGATTTCTTATACCAAATATTACTTACTGTAGCAATTAAAATACCCAAAATGTAAATGAAAGATTTCATTTTGATACTTTAATGTTAGCGATTCGCACAGTAAAACGATGTTTACAAAACTAAAGCGTTGAACGATTGATGAGTATTTATACAATAATTTTTTGATTACGTGATCTAACGAAAGTATTTATAGTTTATAATTGATATTACCGCAGGTAAGTAATGACCACTGAGTATATGAGCTTGAAATAATTGTAATTTTTTTTATTCGCAATAGAAAATAATTATAAGCAAACTTTAAATACTTGTATTCGTTGGTTTCGTAATTTAACGACAACCAATTTTCATATTAGTATGTCACATAACACATTGTCAAAAAGTTTGTAAAAAAAAACCATATTATACTCTGCTAGTCATAATACTTTTTTCAAATAACACATATTTTCCTTTAGACACAAAACTTCAAATTTCAAATTTTATTTGCTAGATAATTTGACTAAGTAAACTTATAGAGATATAAAATGGTACATGCACATTAGGATGGTACCAAAAAAAGACTTACAAAAACTAGGAATTTGAAAACGAATAAAAAACTAATATGCCTTCATCTTCTTGCATTATTTCTTAAATTTTCTCTTTTTTTACTAGCTTTGCTTACGTTGTAAATGTTTACAGGAAGGAACAATCAAGGAATATTTTAACATATTTTAAAATATTTCTTATTTGCCAATTGGCAGAATAATATATAATTATCCGACACATTTTTTGAATAATTTGGAAGGAGTTTTACAAATAATTTTCCTTGTAATTTAAAGTTTATAATCATATATTTATTTAAAATAAATGCACATTTCACATACACTTATTGATAAAGAATAAGGATATATATATATTTTTTTAACATGCAACAGAACATATTTCTAGGTTTAATGATGGTGATGATGGTGGTGATGATGGTGGTTTCCAATCTTTTCCGTAATACACTTATGCATAGCACCAGCAACATCACATTCGTCAGACTCCTTGTTAGCTGGAATGAAAAAAGTAAAATTTAAAAAGTAATTTCTTTTCTTTCTAATTTTATAAATATCGTTATTATTATAGGTTACAATGTCACAGTATAGGTGTACAGTAGACTGTTTTCTTATGGTTTTTATTTATCCTCTAGAACATTACCTGCGTCGATGCATTCCTTAACCTTTTCCTTGACAGCGTCATCAGCATCAGGGATGTGTTTCATAGCTGTTTCAATTTCCTTTTCTGGAACTATTTTGCCATTTTCCATCTATAAATTAGAAGTGAATATAATTTTTTTAGTTACTCTCGTAGAAATATACTCAAGTTCTCAAAATATTTAAACTTACATTTCCGTGCTTTTTCATAAGGCAAGCGTGGAAACATTTGACTTTAGAATCATCATCATTAATAACATCTCCCTCTGGTTTTTCTGTTGAAAACAAACAATTTACTTAAGAATAATAAAGTTTCAATTTTCGTATGAAATAGTAATTAAAAATTACCGTCAGGTAATCCAAGTTCGCTTTTACATTCCTCAAAATGTTTCTTTAGTTCTTCTGGTGTTTCGCCGCTAACGAGCACCTTAAAATATTAATTAATTGATTTATATTATTTTCAAATATTTTTAACTTACTTTCTGAATTTAATTCACTCGTTTGAGAAAAAAAAAATAGTAGAGGGAAAGTGTTTTTGATAATTAAAAGCTTAAAAGACTGATTTGATAAAAATTTTTTAAAAGATCTCAATCTTTTCGTGAACCTCTAAATAAAATTGTAAATTAAACCGTCATTTAGTAAAAAAGTTCAGTTAAAATTTTTTAGATAAATAGATGTATTAGTAATATTCAATTTATTTAATAATTTACTTATAAAATCACTTACTGCGGCAACGAAAAGACCCAAAAGGCAAAGGAAGCTCTTCATCTTGCTGGTTAGTTTTTATTTTGAATTTACTCTGAAGACTGATGCTTGCAGAACTGACTACATCCCTGCTTTGTTGGGTATTTATACAAGATTTTTAATGACGTTATAAAGGCGGATAAAATTTACACCGACATTTAGATAGATTATAATGGCGAGAAGACGAATGAAGATTCACTACTGTATTAAAAGTTATTTCTATTATGCTGAAGGCCTTTTCTAAGAATATGTTTATATATTATAATAACTTTTATAATAACTTTTTCCGCAATGTCATATAAGTTTATAACATGACCATAAAACTTCATTTTTCAATTTCTTTCATGCTTGCATTATTTAATGCATTGTTCAAGAGTAAAGTTTATGCCAATTATATACAGCTATTCAGCAACAATTTCTATTTCTTATAGAAAAAATTATCCATATAATAAATGAGGGCGACCGGGGTAATAGCAATTTATAGTAACAGCAATCTATAGTTAAGAATCGTCTAACACCTTTAAAATATATTTCGAGAACCCGTCTAGGATTATTGTAGGCTGCATTGTTAGGAACCGTTTTAAGATGGATAAAAGGAGGACCACAGAAATTTAAAATATTCGTTGCTCATTGTTTGAATTTGAATTGTTTGAAAAAAGCAAACGAGTGTCACTGAATTCTATTGCCTGAAAAACCAGCCGACACACTACGAAAGCTGTTTTCCGAAATTCATTTTCACTTAAAGTTTGTCATAGATTATTTTTGTCAAATTGGTAGAACTTAGAATTAAGGTAGAACAACTTTTTTATTAATAAATTAATTTTTTTTTTACTTTATTAAGAAAATATTTTTTACATAAAACTATAATACACATAAGAATATAATACAAAAAAGTTTTACAATATATAAATACATTCTATTTAAAAATACATTATAAAAAAAAAAATGTCTCGCCTAAATTTCTTATTTTTTCGATTTTACATATTTTACCATTTTACATACTGCTTCAGATAGTACCACCACTGTCTCAGATATTTCTTTAATTTTCTCTTTAATCTGTGTGATTGAAGCAGTATGATCTTCAACCGTAGTTACTTGTGAATTTAATAGGTCCTTCATTTGGCTTAAAGTCAATTCAACTGACCGCTGCATATCTTTTGGATCTAATTCATCAGCTGTTTTTCCAGAATCCACGTCTGAATCTGTGTCTCGAACTATTTTTTCCCATGTTGGAGACGTTGCGTTTGATTCCAAATCTGTACTTTCCTCTTCTGACTTTGAATCTGTGTCTCGAATTATTTCTTCCGATGTTGGAGACGTTGAATTTGATTCCAAATCTGTACTTTTCTCTTCTGACTTCGAATCTGTGTCTCGGATTATTTCTTCCGATGTTGGAGACGTTGACTTTGATTCCAAATTTGTACTTTCCTCTTCTGACTTCGAATCTGTACTTTCCTCTTCTGACTCCGAATCCGTACTTTCCTCTTCTGACTCACAATCTGTACTTCTCTCTTCTGATTCGGAATTTGCACTTTCCTCTGGCGTTGAAGTACACTCACTGGAAGACGTGCAACATTGATATACATTTTCTACATTGTCTACACATTCTTCATGGTAGGGCAGTCCGCACTCGAAGCACCTTTTCGTCCAGCCGTAAACGGGAAAATAACAGCCATTGCAATACTCGCTTAAAACTTCTTCGTATTGCGTGTACATGTTGTAGATTTTAATATCTGAAAATTAATTTAATAATTATTACTCTTCAAATACTTGATATATTGGAGAAAATAATTGTCGAATATCTTTGAGATAAAGTTTGACATTTTATTATTTTAAAATCTGATTCACTTTTTTGAAAACTATTTTTGTACTAGTATCGAAATGTATTTTTCCCAACTCTGGCATGAAATTTCACGCTAGAAAGTAGCGTAGAAAATCGAGCATTTCCAATGTTTGACAAAATTGTTTGTGCAGGCGGGGCTTGCCGGGGTAAAGTCACTTTTTTTTATTTTTAAAATTAAAAAAAAAAACATTTTTTTATCTGTTTTAATAGTCCATTGTGCAACAAGGGAAGAAAACGAGCTATTTCTAGCGAGGGCGAGGTATTCAGCACGAATCGGAGTCGAGGGCGCCCAAGACAGAAACGAGTGCTGAAAATACCTCACCCGAGTCTGAAATAGTTTTTCTCCCCGTGTTACACACCGTGTTTTTAGGCATGAAAAGCCCTCATTTGGTGTTAGAATCTTTTAAAACAGAGAAAAAAAATAAAAAAAAAATTCATTTTAAAAATAAAAAAAGTGACTGTTTTGTCCGGTAAGCGCTGTAAGCGACGAAAAAAAAACTATTTACCCGTGTGATAAAACATTTTCTCAAAATGTTGAGCTCGAAATGCTCGATTTTCTACGTTTTTTTTTTCCAGCACGAGTCGAAGTCGAGGGCGCCGAAGTTGAGTACCTCATCCTCACTAGAAATAGTTCATTTTCTCCCCTTGTTGAACAATGTAGTAATTTATCTTATGTGTAAATATCTACATACACGCTGAGAAAAAAAAACGAGGGAAAAATTACTATTTTCTATGATAACCGAGGGGTAGGCTCAAATTATGGCAAATTTGGCAATAATAATAGAAAAAATTACTGTGTAATTAAGTCATAATAATTTTTCTATTCAAAATATTAATTTTATCTATTATTATTTTAAAATTTGCCATATTTTGAGTCTGTCCCTCGACTACAAAAAATAGTAATTTCTCCTCGTTATTTTTCTCAGTTTTTTTTCTCATTCTGTTTCACGCACTTGTATCACAATATACTAAAATAATACTTATTAAATATATGTATATATATATAATTATTTACCTTTTTACTGGTTTACTTTGTTGTGATTTTCTTACTGTTGGGGTAGCTTCTTAATTATTTTTTAAAACTTGAAATCGCTAAGATATTCTGCTTGTTACCTGAAGCGGCCAAAGAGCAACTGGACAGAGCATCCTGTAGGACTGCTATATATAGAGGTCAATTACCTGAGGGATAGAAAATTTTTCGTAGGGAGGGGAACGAAAAATCTAGAGAGGAGACATTTTCTCTATAAGGCATTTCTGTTTCTATGCAATATTTTTCTCGACTACTAACAATAATTTTGGAAACGGATCTGTCTGCTGCAAATATCTAAAAGATCGAATGTGTGCGTGTCAATCAAAAAATGTAGTATACCACTAATTCGACACAAAGACAGTTTTTCTGATTAAAATCAATGATTTTGTTGTATTTAAAGCAAGTTTTATTATTTTCATTGAGTCATTTTTGTTTTTACAAAGAAAATTATAAACATTTTTTATTTCTGATCATGAGTTCTTTTTCCTAAATAAATATAAATTTAATTTTTGCCTTTTTCAACAATGAATATGAGTACATTTTCAAAATCAACAAATAAATGATTAAAGAAGAAGGACTAGGATTCGATCCCGATATCCGCCGAAAACTGACATTGGGACACCACTGTATTTATTTAAAAGTGTCTAATAACATCAAAGCTAGTGGTTCGGAATCCACTATAAATTGTAGGTCCCCGAAACAATGCAGAGACATGTAACACTCGAAAAAGAGGACTTGGTAAGCAGTAAAAAAAAAAAAAAAAAAAAAAAAAAAAAATACCTTTTTAATAAAATTATTCTAATGTGTATGGCGATTACTGTACAAAGTATACAGTAATCACCATATACATGATTACTATAAAAAATTAAAGTTCAAACAAATATAAAAAACTACGCATATTTTATTTTAATGTGATTGCATTATTATTATTTTAAACTTTTTCCTACAGCACTTATTGTAAAATAATACCGTTTTAGTATAAAAATGTTAACAATTTAAAATTTAATAAATATTATTTAAGAAAGGAAAATTTTTAGTCCTGTAATTTGAAGGACATGCTTTTCGCCGATTCCGCACCGGAGCCCTAAAACAATTATAAGAAGATTAGTTGGAAATTGAAAATCCTGCTTCCCAATATTTTGGGAAAGTCTAAACCGTTGAAATGTCTTGCAGATATGGTCCAAGTAACCTTCAGCTCAGCGGAGATTTCAACCTAAATCCATCATAAAATCATCTGCCGAAGATTGAGGTAATTAAAGTGCAGCTGATTTAATAATCTAATAAATCTGCAACAAATTTCTTTTTAGTTGATTTCAGTTTCAATAGAGATAGTTGAATTTATTATTTACACAATTATTTTAAAATTTTAAAAATTATAATAATTGATATAATAACAAAAAGCTTCCTACACTTTATAAGTTTATTACATATTACAATTTTAAAAATCATTTATTTTTTTAATATCTGTATTTACTTTATTTTATGTTGCTTCCTAGGCATAATGAATTATTATATTATCAAATAATAATAATTATTATTAATAATAATATATATTTTTTTTTCGATACATCTATGAAATTCGACGAGAAATCTATAAACAAGTGAATATAACTTTACCGGTTTTGAAAATACCCTAGTTTTTGCATTGGTAACTCCCTCTGAAATTGAATAAGGAAGAAAATGAAACCTTCCAAATTAAAATTGAATGAAAAACAAAAAACATTCCCATGTTTTAAACAATTATTTTTTTAATGAACTATATCTGCATTTGTTGAATGATATTTACAGCTTTTAAATTTTTATTCGGTTCGTAGGGAACACCTCTTTAACATATATTACCAATCAGATTATTAAACCTTAAATAGTTGAAATATAAAATTAGTAAATATAGTCCATATTTCGTGCAAGATCCTCCTTAACTGCATCCTGAATCACGAATTTAATCATTTAGTGTACGGTATAACAATTTTCTAAATCCGAGCTGTTCATCTGCTTTGGGGCGTCGACGGAATTTTAGCAGCTAAGGATGTAGTAGACTAAATGAGATATAAAACCTAACTCAATTTTCCAGCTCATTTAAATCTCGTTTCCGGATAATATTATTTATCTGAATTTGATGCAATATTACGAAAACAAATTTTAGAGCGCAACGAATCTCCTCTCTGAACGAACAACCGAATTCAAAAGCAAACTAATATGCCGCGTTTTCGCGAAATAATGAGCCGTCGTTGTGAAACTCATTAATGCGCGCTTGATGAGAGGAATTTAAACGCGAGGACTTTTGTGTCTTTGCGAACAAGCGCTAGTTTCAGCGAGGCAAGGACGGGCTTGAAAGAGGATCGAATGAAAGTAGACGAAATTTACCTTGTGAAGAGGAACAATGCGCCCGGGTCTTACGAGGGTGACGATTTGATTGTACGGCGCCGTTATCTGCTTCGTCCCATTACCCGTGGGATTTAGCGGTGAGCCACCTTCGAGGTGTCGCCACGAGAAGATACCCGGCAGCCACATTGTCACCTGGTTACGCCGGGAATAAGTCACCAGACCTGCGGAGAGGAGGCATAATCGCGTTAGCGCCGAGAGAGATACGAGAGACTTTTGCACTTGACACCGCAAATCTTAATTCTTTGCACATTCAAATATATAAATCAAAAAATTTTGTAAATCAACATTTAAAACAAATAATTAAGATTAGCCAAAGTCTTGATGTTTAAAGATTTTATTCTTACCGACTAAGATGCTGTCACCCCAGAAAAATTCGCTGTAAGTCGTATTACGAGGCTGCCTTTCGTCCGGATAGTGAAGAGCTGGCGTAGAAAAGATAGGCAGTCCTTCATGAACGAATAAAGCAAGGACCGTGCGCTGATAGCTGGCTAAAGAAGCACGAAGAGTAAGCAGCTTAGCGGCTTGCAGGGCACCCGTCTGACTCAACTGGGTCCCGCCGGGAGATTTTTCCGGTAAGACTAGAATTCGAGGCCAAGCCACCGCTGCCCCGTACCACCTATAAGTAGAGATTATTATTCGAGGAAAGGCCATTTGTAAAAAAGAGGCAATAAAAATGCACGTATATAAAAAGGATTTTATCCCTCTGAACACGAGTGTCGATGATGAATGCCACTTGATAACGAGGATCCATGGAGTACGGGCACTTCTCTCACGTTTGAGAGACCATGATCAATTTTCAGCTCGTTTTGAGGGGTATTGACTGATTTTATTTCGTTATCAGTAACAGTTGTAGAACGACTCTTTTTCATCTGGCAAATGCATTCTATTTTTACTATCAATCGATATTTTAACGTGCACACAAACTGCAGACAAAGCTCGGTCTGATAACGCAATTTATTTTTTTGACAGACAGTTTTTTTTAAAACTCTAACTGTTTGAAGACTTGAAATGTTGAAAGAAGATGAAAGAAGGTGCGCGGTAAAAGCTGAATAGCTGCATCCTTTGAGGTTTACTAAACTTATGAAGTGACAAAGAAATAAGGAAGTCTAATATTTTCAGTTTTTATTTTTTCGAAACAGCTTATAAACGATGTGGAAAATCAACTTATTACTTTTGAAAAAATTGATGTCAGTTTTCAATAAGTTTTTATTATAAACTATTCCCTAAACGTCCAATTCAGATAATAAAACCTTCAACAAACGTCTCACTTGACTGTAATCCAATAAAAGCATCTGAAACCCTCTTGCAAACTCGCATCCTACGTCTTCCAAGCGTACCTAATACAGAGCTCCTCGTCGACTCTAGCTTTATCAGCTCCGCAAACGTACATCGCCGAGGGCACTTGTCCGGTCATGGCGGACACAAGACCCGCCTCTACAGTGCTTCTGAAGGACGACCAGCTGGCTTCCATGTCGGGGGAGTTGCATCGCTGGCCACGCAGCTCGACGATCGGCGCGGCATCGGCCACGAACTCGAGGAAGCTGCTCGCGTAAGAGTTGTGGATTGCGTAATGCTGCTTGTCCAGGTCGAAAGGCACCGTACGAGACATCAGCCGCCGTAGACCCTGTTAAGGCAGTTTTCCAGAAAATCGATAAGCGTGCAAGCGAGAATATTACGGGGTTGCTGAGGAGAGAGATGGCCTGGGAGGAAATGGGGAAATGCGATTCAAGATTGCAGGAACGGAGATGGCATGCACGGCTGAGCTTTTCTTTGATTTGTCAAAAACTCGGATATGATATTTTATGGATGGGATGAAAAGCACTTTAATGATGCTTGGGATACTATGAAAATACCGAAAAACACATTCAATACATAGACTTTTAGATATTGTAAATTTTAACATTTTGAATAAATTATAGTGCAAGTTTAGGTTACACTCGTTTAAAAGTAAGGATCAAAGTGGAATTGTCTCATGAAAACTTAGTTATTATACTTTGCAAACATTTGCAACGCTATTGTATCGTCTCCGGGGCCTGGCTACGCGCAGATCATATTATACAAGTCCTACGCATCACGCATACCCTTGTCAAAGACTACTAATCAGGTACGAGCCTATTATGCATTCTGTGAGGGCCAACAGAAAAGAGCTTTCTATACAGGCAGTCTACTTTCAGGAAGCAACAGCTGTGGAATCGCTTTTGTTTTCCAAATAGTTTGGACACATTTTCCAGAACTCGACTGACTAAGGGGCTTTTAATGCCTTTTTCATTGAGATAAAGACAATAAGATAAAGATTATTTCTTTCAAAGGGCTTATTATAAATTAAATGGACAAAAAAGATTTCATTCTCTTGTAATATTTTTCTGTGATTAACGAAGTTTAAAATAATTTCCTATTTCAGAAAAATTATTCAAGTATTTTTAGAAAAAAACATTTACAACCCTGGTAGCAAGTTTCCGATAATATCGCTAGAATCTAGCTAGATTTGGACATTCTAACTAGATTCTAGCGATATTATCGGAAACTTGCTACCAGGGAATATGTCCGAGTTCTATTGAAGTTTATTATTTAAATTTTAATGTCTACTCCTTAGGTTTAATAATAATACATGGTTTAATCTGGAGAAATTTAGGAGATATCGCTAAAAGTGTTTTGAAAAATAACAGAAGTAAGGAGCTGACGTTTTAATCTTTTGATATTTAGTCCAGTTGTAGCACTCGATGTCAGTTCAGTGTCAGTAAGGAAGTTAAAAAGTTTATTTATAAAAATTCAAGGTCAAAAGATTATATTGCTTATTATTACTCAATTATACTAGGCCGCCCGAGTCTTGCGTGCGCGAATTGGTTCATCTTCAATTGACCGTAGCTTAGAAACTATGCATTTCCCAACTTTGCTGCAATGGACTATTTTTCTCTTGCAAGCTCTCTCCAGAGGTAAAAATTTCCTAGAAACATTAATTTTCGGAGAAGTATTATACTCAGAAATTCTGTGCATTAATGTGTAGGCGTTAAAATTTAACAGTATACTCTAAGTAATTATAACTTGGAATTTTAAATGCTTTCCCTAAAAATCACCCTATCAAGATTATTTGCTTTAAATTTTTTAACCTACTGTCTACTATTTAAAACCCAAAAAGACAACAATACTTATATCTATATATTACAACTTCTTGAATAAGCAGCATCCTCAAAACATAGTGGTAAAGATAAAGGTCAATGTCAAGCAGGGCTCGTTAAGAACTACTAGTGTTTATTAGCATAATAAGAAACGTTCTTCCGTTCTGCAGAAACGAACATTTGCAAACTTATAGTCGGGCAATAGAGCGTTTACTTTAAGAAAACTTGTAGCGCAAACAATAAAACGTTTAATTTAAAAAAATTTTCCGCTGTTTCGATTCCTCCCCTTTGAGCATCTCGCTAATTAGAATACTGCGTGTACGCGTCCCGTGACTCAAAGGCTTCCGAGCTGAAAAGCATTGGAGAAAATGCGCGTTTGTGCTGGCATATCAAAGAACGCTTAATTGTTTGCTTATGCAATTCATTTATCCCCAAGTTTAAAAAATCCCCGATATGGTAGTTGAAAATAATCAGACGCGGATGATTTTTTTAATTAAAGAGGATTTATGAATATGAGGAAAAATATGAAAACGTTGGTTTTACATAATTAAAAATTCTAAAAGCTTGATAATATTGACTGAAATTTTACGGCAATTTCTTCAGTTTAAAACAAAAGTATATTTCAAACCCACCAATGACCTTATTATAGTCTTTCCTTTCTTAGAAAAGTGATGAGCCTGAAAGTGAAGGCAATCTATACGTGATATCATTAGCTGAGGCTGGTCACGTCGTAGTGTTATTAACTAAAAATAACTTTCAATTGTTTTGCATTCGTTTTACAATTGTTGTAAATTAAATAATGTATTTACTATATAAGTGAAATTTAGAAAATTATTTTCGTATAATATAATATAATTTTTAGAAAATAATAATAATAAAAAAATTATAAAATGAATCTACGAAGATCTAATGCGCGCGTAGCGCACTTAACGAGCTCTACTAAATAAAAATAAAATCTTGAGATTACAAAAATATTGTTAATTACAAAAATTACATTTTGATCGCGACTCTGAAATATCTCAAAAATTTAATTCTACGCATTAGACTTTAAGCATGATTAATTTCATTTTTCATTCCGTTTAAAATCCCTTTCACCCTTGAACAGAAAACGTAGCTTAGACCGCCTTTTTTTTCTTTCATTTACTCCGAACTTTCGCGAGAGCTTTAATCATGCACGGAAAAGAGACTCTATAAACTGACCTCGGGCAAATACTCAAAGGCTTGCGAAGGAATTTCGCTTGGCTTCTCATCTTTGGGCCAGGCGTCTCTCAGGACAAGGAAGTCAGGCTTCAGCGCGAGGTTGTATTTATCCAAGCTGTTCCGCGCGAGGCGTCGCGTTTCCGACTTTGCCCAGTTGGGATAAACGACATGCTGTCCTTCGTACGTCCCCAAGTAGGCGAAGCTCCCATTGCGTAGTAAACACGATTCCTGCTCCAGAGTTCCTTGCAATTCACCGTCAACTTTATTGAACAGCTGCAACAAAAACGAGAACTGGCACTTTTTTCGAAGGATTTCTTTTAAGCCATGCTACTATTTATGTTTAAAAATTGAGCAGCGTAAGTTTTAACCACGTTTATTAGGTAAACTTTGATTATCTATTAAAGTACTTTACCCGTATCAGTTAAGACAATAAAATGATAATATAGATATAGAAATATGTGAACGCCTATTTCATTCATTTATTTGGTCTTTACCAAGCTAAAGCTCTTTATTAAAATAAATGCGTGCAAAATAAGTGCAAAAGATGCGAATACAGTGTGAACATTTAAATTTATTAAATTGATTTACAAAATTTCTGCATTTTATTGCAGGAATTAATAATAAATTTGCAGTGTATGTTAATTATCTTAATACCACTTAACAAAATATATTCGATTTAAATTGAAAATAATAATAATCATTAAATAAAATGAAAATATATTTGAAATGTTAACGTTAGTCTTTACGGTATCTCAAATTCTTCTGCCCGAAATTGAGTGAAATGAAACGAAATCTCGGGCAACTTGCAAGCAGATAATTAGCGATCAATCAAACTGGCTCCGACAGCCTCGCAGAAGTGCATAAAAGGCCTTCAAAGTTGGCCCTGACCCGGCGGGGCAAGATTCCCTGTTTGGCGGCACTTACCATCGGAGTCAAGTGAGCGGCAAGGCTCTTTCCGTGCTCTCGCAGCAGCTTCAGAGCCTCGGCGACGAGAGTGCTGTTGCCCGGGAACTCGAGAGCGAGGCTGAGGCCGCGGAAGAGGCAGTGCGAGGCCCAGGGCGCTCCGACCTTCGCCATCGACGCGATCGATGCCTTCAGCTGATCGAGCACCTCGACGTCCGTCGGCTCTTTCAGCTCCGGGCAAAGGTGCAGACCCAGCAGCGACTCGGGGTAGAGGAGCTGGCCGGAGGGACGGCCCGCGGCGCCTGACAACTGCCGCGCCGCCTGCAGACCTGTTGGCCCGGACAGCACGTCGATGCTCAGCTCGGCTGGCAGGGAGTAGCCGCGAAGAATTACCAAGTTCGAGACGTTTAGGACCTGAGGAGGAACTCTCCTGTAAGGGGCTTTCGTGTCTTAGAGAGGAACTTTGATGTTAGACATTTCACCTTGGCTTACGAGATAGAGCTAACTCGACAAGTTTTCCGTTCCTCGTTCATAATTTGCAAAAGTTTCAATAAAGTTTTTTTTCGTAATTTTTAGTTAAAAATAAAATATAAAATAATTTTCTAGGACAATTATTCTTCTAGTTTCAACTTTTCCCTTAAAAAAACTCATTTTTATAATATATTTATTTTGGAATAAGTATCATCAATAATTATTTGTATTTTTTAATAAAATTTTTAATAAAAGAATTTAATATTCTACGTTGATATTCTAAACTGCTTTAAAAAATACCTTTATCGATCGAATAACAGATTTTATTAATCTGGAAATTTAAAAACAAGTTTTTATAAACTATTTCTTTATATTCATTTTGCACAATACTGACAAAATAATAAAGTATTAATTCCAAATTTTGAAAAACATTCGCGCATTTTATTCAATAACTTGATTCTTCAAAGCATTAAAGTTCAAGGTTGCTCTCTAGCTTACAGAAGGCTTCCGGAATCAAATAAGACGCTTCTCTGCAATTCGTTAAAAAGCGAAAATTCATTACGCTTGTCGTCGGCTCCCGTTTCACCGCGAAAACAGTTATCAGGAAATAAAAGGCATACTTGAACTTCCAAGGGACCGTCGTACTTGATAAAGCACGACATGGCACTCCCAAAAGGGTCGATCGCAAGAAAAGCCGGCCTCATTGTTTCGTTTTCATTGTTATAAATCCAATTACTGGTGCCATTAAGCTCAAGATTATCGAGGCCGTAGAGAGTTCCGTTCGTCAGATACAAACTCCATTCCCAGTAGTTCTCCGTGACGATCAAAGGCCCTCTGGCTGTGCTTAGAATCAGCGAGTTTTCTTTCCCGGATCGGGCCAAAGTTATAGAAAAGTTCGGATCGTGCACCAACACGTCCATCGACGAAGTTACCTCTGAAATGTTTTATGTGTCTATTCATTCAAATGAAATTTTAATTAAATTTCTTAGAAAATAATGTTATGTCAAGAATTTGTACTTCGAGTAATATAATTATTTTACAGGGCGAAATAACAACGTACCCTATTTACATTATGTGAATATTTGATACCAAACAATTTTGTGCGTTCAAAGTAAAATCAATTCTTCAAAAGGCATATTTGCGATATAAATTCATTTAATTAAAATTATTTGATAAAACTTCACATCATATCAGCCCACTCAACTGAAAATTGTTAATTAAATATTTCACCTGATGAAAGCTTTGTAATTCGAGCTTGATTGTTGAAAGGCAGAAAATCAAACAGCGATCCAAAATCAGCTAGCTTACGGGAAATCATATTTCCTCTGACAAATGTTTGATTGTTCGGTGAGTTGTCGTATGGGCTGTTGAAATTCGCACTTTTTAATGTGATTCTCGTATAATTATTGTTAATTTCACGCACACTGAAAGCTAGCCTTTCCAGCATTGGTTTACCCGCCGGACTGTAATTTCTGATCGGTCTTATAATTCCGTCTGCAATTAAATGTATTTTTATTTATTTATTAAATGCAATTAAATGTATTTAAATTTTTTAACTAAATACGTGCAGTTTAATAATTTGCTTTTATTCTCAATTAAAAAAAAAACAGACAATTCTAAATTACAAGCACCCTTATGTGTATACTACCTCTACCAGTCCCTTCTCCGAAACTCTCTATTCTGTATCCATAACGAGAGGGAAACGCGTGGTAACAGATCTGCAAATCGTCCCTCCAGCAGCAGCCAAGTTCGGTGCAGTTATCCACGGTGAGTTTCCTCCCCGGCAAGCAGGGCACGTAGTAGCTCTCCTGGAGGTGGCAGGTGGATTCGGAATCAGCCTTTGGCAGCCAAGCGAGCACGCCGTGATACGCGCCAAAAAACACGGCCAGCGCCAGAAGGAAGCTCGGCAGGATGTATTTGAAGAACGGAGATCGGCAGATGAACTTCGTGCAAGTGTCTGGACATTAATGTTTAGCGGGAGTTTTTTTAGGCTAAATTATTTTCTCAAGGATTGCGATTGTTACTTTATT
Source organism: Ormyrus pomaceus (assembly GCA_900474385.1). Lineage (NCBI taxonomy): Eukaryota > Metazoa > Arthropoda > Insecta > Hymenoptera > Ormyridae > Ormyrus > Ormyrus pomaceus. Next base: position 19,895 of record UCOM01000396.1, read on the forward strand.
TAAGACGATAAGAAATACTTAAAACTAAGGCAGAAGCTACGAAAAGAATGCTGTTTTTTAGGCTTTCAAGGAGGTAGATTATTTGCCTTTTTGGGAAAAGATCGCTAACCCACCTTAAAGAAATGCTTTATTAAGTTTTTGACAACAGGAAATACAGATGATGTTTTTTATTTTTTTCTGCGAATAAACTTCGTCAATCTGAAGTTATTTCTGTGTTTTTTCTGTAAATTCTTTCGCTATGAGATTTTACATGCATAATCTATTATTTTCATTCATTTGTTTTAACTTTTGTAAAAAAAGAACGAGTTTATTTTTATACGCTCTGCAGAAAGCTTGCCGCTATTTACTCGGATTATAAACTTTATCGGATGAACGTGGTCTTAACAACGGATATTTTTAATCTTTACATCCGGATATTTTTTAGTTCCTAGAATTTCGCACAATTTCACTTTTTGTCATTGTTAACTGTTTTATATAATTTAACTATTATTATTATTTTATTATTATACTATTATAATTTAATAACTGCATTTCATTATTTGGATGAATGGATATAAAAAACTTGATGCAACTATGCGGCTATAAAATTCAGCCCGCATTTTCACCCAACGCATTAATTTCTTTTCGAATAAATGCAGTAAGTAGTATCTCGATTTTTCATGTAAAATTTTTTCCACCCAAATTTTTCGCAAAATCAAAGTATAAAATGTTTTTACTTTGAAAATCCTAATTAACGTTGAAAACTAAACATACCTGATTTTTTTACTTTAACGAGCTCGTCAGTATCCGCACCATTTTCAAAGTCCATTTTATATGCTACTAATGCGACGGTCTCTTTTGTAGTGAAACTGATTCTCTCGGCATTGCAGAATTTAATACTTATCGTTCGATATTGCCAATGATAAGATAAAATATTGCATTCAACTACGAAACTATAAAAATATCAAAGCGGGTTTCAAAGTATAGGATAGCGTTAATTAAATAAAATAAAAACTTTGTGCTTTATCAGGTGGTTTATTTCTTTCAAACAACAATGTGCAATTAATACTATATGCAGTGGATTTCTTAGGGTCGAATCATCCTTGGCCTCCCATTCCAGGTATCTGAAAAAACATATTACAAATGAACAATTAATTAATAGATATGTACATTTTGATTACTAATGAACTACTAAAAAATATTCTTACTCAAGTGCAATATTAGAATTAGAAAGAATGAATTGTAGATGCATATTAATACTTTCGAATGTCGATATCATGTGTATTTGGTGCTAATTAATTCTCCAATATTCAATTCAATTATTGCCCTCACATTTCATTAGAACAAAACATTTTTTACCAATTTGAGCTGCATCGATTAAATGGAAATCAATTTGAGAGCATAATGTGGCCATCGAAAAATAAACTTTGTTATAAACGTACCATCGCAGTACCCGCCGCTGCTCCCTGCGCCATGCCTTGCACTACTTGTTTGCCCATATCTACTGCCTTTTTGGCGGCCTCAGCTGCAGCTGCCGCCATTTGCGATGCTACGTTCATGCCTGCTTGCAATGGATTTGTTTGCCGTGCGACCTGTTAAATATTACGATTGAAGATTGATGGGGTCTTTTTTTTAAAAAAAGATACAGTTCGATCGAATTTCCATTACAAATTAATTCACATTTTTCACTTACCCGCAGTCGTGGTTCTTCTGATGGCATGCATTCAACAGCCTGTAAAGTTTATTTTATATTATTTTAAATCATTCGATTCGCGGAGAAAAGATTTTCTCATTTCCAATTATTTCGAAAGTAATGTAATTTCTCGAATCAAAATTTTTCATGAAAGTGAAGTTATATTTTGCAATTATTTTAAGCTGTATTAATATAATATAATTTGAAATTTAAACCTTTCGATGAACGGATCGTGAATTTTACTCAGAAAATCATGTATTATATTAATTTGTTTTATTCATCTACCTTTTAATAACTATGGTAGTAACACGGGATATTTGTAATAAATTTCACAGTAAAGGATTTTATAAGAAAGACTAAAGCAAACAATTAATCGATCAGTCTTCCAGTATTAATGAATTACAAGTGAAAACTCACCACGAGCATGCATAAAGCAATGAGTAACAAAAACTTGAACATCGCAGCGACTCTGTTAGTTTTTGCAGACGACACGAGCTATTGTTTGAACTGAATTGTGCACTTGACACCCGCTTTTATACATTTGACAAATTGTGATACGCAGAAAAAATGAAGAAAAAAAAGTGGGCGATAGCGATGTTGTCGCTCCTGCGACAGGATGCTCCGTTCCAAAGATCTAAGATCGCTATCCGTTGACCATTACGAGCAAATCACTGCACAAAACGGATTTCGACTGTCGCGTTAAGTATGGCAAAAAGCGCTCGACAATTATGTAAAGTATTAACGAGCGTCACGTAATGAGTTACTCTGGTAATTGACTGCCCGAGTTGCTGGAGATTAATTGTTTTTACACCTGCATTTTGTTACATCACTAAATATGCGTTTCCTGGGATCTCTTAGCTATTTTACACGTCTTATGCACGTTTATTATACATGATTTATTCGATAATCTATAATTGTTTATTTAAAATAAATAAAGTTAATTTTTCAAACTACTTTCAGAAATTAAACATGTGCAGCTTTTATTATTATTATTTAATAATTTTGCAGTTATATTCTTTTATCTTTTTGATTATGTAATTAGATCGTGGAACGAACATTAAAAGCTTACATACTTATTAAATGTAATAATATCGTTACGAAAAACTTAAATCACTTTGTTTTTGAAAACTATTAATTCTTAGGAAATTAGAACTTTTAAATATTTATTCTTTTATAAAAACTCTATGCTATATGCTTTATAATAACTCTAAGTTGATGAAAAATCAGCTATAGATAATAAATTTTTTTAAAGAAGTCTTCCTGTTCCTTTGAATTTTTTTAAAGATATCACGTTTCCGTTTAATGTCAAGAAACATTAATGACAGAAACAGCCGAAGAAAAAGAGGATACGATTTCAGAGTTTATTTTATATTTACTTATTACTTCTGCTTACCTTTTCAAAGTTTATATTTCAAAGAATGATTTAAGTTAAGGAACAAATATCTGGTAAAGTTTGTCTGACTAGAGTCGCTACGCAACTACTTGCGCAAATTCAAATCTAGAATTATATCTGCCCACGTATATCACACGAGTGTTAACTTTTTTATTAAATTATGATATATGATGGGCTTAGAAGTTTTAGCTTTTCTCAAAAAAAAATTTTTTATTTGTTTTTAGAATAACTTAAATTATTTTTTAAATCATTTATATTATAGTTGAATATAAAATAAAATATTGTGCACGCTTTTGTCGGTCGACAGTTTTTTCGGCACGGTTACATCGTTGAGCAATACGTAGCTGAGCGCAAGGAAAGCTTCCGGGGTCTAGTTAGCGAAAATGCAAAGTGGTCAGGGTTACGAAGAAATAAAAACAACTGGTGTTTAATAAATTTATAACTGCCAGTAACCTTTAGTCAATTAATTAAAAGCACATTTAAAATATAATGTGTTAGCGATTGTGATAATAATAATACTCCCAGAAAGCGCCGCATGAAAGCGGAAAAAGCAAGGTTTTTAAAAGGGCTCGCTTTTCCATAGGTTCGCTGAAGTATCATCCATTTATAACCATTTCTGTAATTTTATCATAATCAAAATATATATATTATTTTACGAAAATTAAAGAATATATAAAGAGATATTTTATAAGTAGTTTAAAATCATTTCGATTTTTACTACTTGAAGTAAATTCATCGGAAGCAAATAAAGCAATTGCATTTTAAAAGTTAATAGATTTTTAAGTTTTTCAAAATAATAATTTAATAAATATATTTTCCACGATGAGACTAAAAAATGTTGGATTTAAGTCTTTTATTACTGAAAAAGTTCAGATATCTTATTTCAAGTTACAAAAGTTTAACTTAAGGGACTATTAAAGAAGAGTTTAAATTCAAAGAAAATGTAGGTGACGTTTAATGAAACAATATTTAATTCAATGTGTACGTGAGCACTTACATGTAAGATCGCACGTTGCTTGTACAAATAGATAGCACTCACACCTTTTTGCCGGTACCTTAACCTCAAAATTGAAACGCATTGTTAGCCAGCAACAAGTTTAAAACTTTCATTGAATATTTAGTTACTAACAAAAGTAAACAGACGAATCTCGTCTTTCATCGTGTCTTGTCAAGTGGCACAAAACTTTCAAAAGTTCGTAATGCTGTGTTACAAGAAAAAAATTGTACAAATGGAAAAGAGAATTTCTTTTGCATTTAAAGAACACCTGGCTTTTAGAAAGTCGCATAAAGTAAAATAGTGGTATCGTTTCGTTAAATAATAATAGTTTTAAAACTTTTTAGTTCATTATTAATATTAATAATTAATATATGTAAATTTTTAATTGCAATATTTTTGATTGCATAAAAATATTGTTTATCGCAGTATCTGAAAAACTAAAGCAGGTAAAATAAGTTATTTATTTTTCTAGATAAATATAATAAAAAACATTAATATATTTTAATTTTAGATTTTTAGGAGTTATTTTTTATAGTCTTTTTGACAAAATAAAAATGAGGCTTTTGGATTTAGAAAAGTTTCAAGAACTCCAAAATAAACCAGATCGTATACGTAACATCTGTATTCTTGCCCATGTTGATCATGGCAAAACAACTTTAGCAGATTCTTTAGTTGCAAGTAATGGAATTATTTCAAATAAGCTAGCAGGAAAATTACGCTATCTTGACAGTAGGCCAGATGAACAACTGCGAGGAATAACAATGAAATCAAGTCTTATTACATTATATCATGTAACTAACAACGAAGAATTTATAATAAATCTTATCGATTCTCCTGGTCATGTGGATTTTGCATCTGAAGTATCGACTGCTGTGAGATTATGTGATGGTGCCATAATCGTTGTAGATGTTGTAGAGGGAATTTGTCCTCAAACTCGCAGTGCTTTATCTATAGCCTACATTGAAGGCTTAAAACCTGTATTAGTTCTTAACAAAATTGATAGATTAATTACAGAAATGAAGCTTTCACCATTGGATGCTTATGTTCATTTAAATCAAGTATTAGAACAAGTAAATGCTGTCATGGGTGAATTATTTACTAGTGACATTATGGAAAAAGACGAAGAGAAAGAAAATTCTGTATCAACTAGTACAGATAACGTAGCTGAAAGAAATTTGTCAGATTGGCAATCCGCCCTTGAGGAGATAGATGATTCCAGTTTATATTTTTCTCCTGAACAAGGCAATGTACTGTTTGCAAGTGCTATTGACGGGTGGGGGTTTGCTGTCAAAGATTTTGCAAAAATTTTTGCTAAAAAGTTAGGTTTTAGTGAAAAAGTTTTGTCAAAAACATTATGGGGTGACTATTATTTAAATAACAAAAGTAAGAGAATAATGAAAGGTGCTCAAGAAAAAGCAAAAAAACCTTTATGTGTCCAATTAATTTTAGAAAACATTTGGGCATTGTACGAAACAGTTGTTATAAGAAAAGATAAAGATAAAATGGTTACAATGGTAGATAAATTAAACATTAAGTTAACTACTAGAGATCTCAGACATACTGACCCTAAAGCTCAGCTGCATGCAATATGCATTCAGTGGCTACCTTTAGCCAAGGCTTGTCTGGATATGGTGACTGAAAATGTCCCACCACCTCATAAGTTATCTAATGAAAAAGTTCAGCGATTGATCAGTGGTACACTTGATTTTTCTTCTATGCCAAAAGAAACTCAAAAGTTGCAAGAAGCCTTTTTAGTTTGTAGTTCTGATAAAGATGCACCTGTTATTGTTTTCATTTCTAAAATGTTTCCTGTAGAAAGAAAGTCTTTACCAGAAAATAAACCAAAACTTTTAACTCAAGAAGAATTGGTCCAAAGAAGAGAACTTGCTCGTCAAAGGCATGCTGATAAATTAGAGAAAGAAAAATTAGAAGATCCAGCAAACTTTAAAAGTGCAGAAGAAATTTTTGCAGAAGAAGAGGCAGCTAAGGAAGAAGAAGAGGAAGAGGTTGAAAATTGTTTAATTGCTTTTGCCAGAGTGTACTCAGGCACAGTGAGTATTGGTAGCGAACTGTATGTTCTAGGACCAAAACATAATCCTAGAGATGCTTTAGAAAGGGAAAAGGCTGGTGAAGTAATAGATCCTGCACTTCAATTAAAAGATTTAAAAGCAGGAAGACATATTACAAAAACTACCATTTCAAAATTGTATCTGCTTATGGGTAGAGAATTGGAACCAATAACTAAAGTGCCTGCTGGGAATGTAATAGGTATTGGCAACCTAGAAGAGCATGTTTTGAAGACTGCAACTCTGTCTTCAACTGTAGCCTGTCCATCATTTTCTGAGTTGACCTTACTAGCAGTTCCAATTCTTAGAGTAGCATTGGAACCTAAGCATCCAAATGATTTACAAAAATTAATTAATGGTTTAAAACTTTTAAATCAGGCTGATGCTTGTGCTTTAGTTCACATTCAAGAAAATGGAGAAATTGTTTTAAGTACAGCAGGTGAAGTTCATTTAGAAAGGTGCCTGGAAGATTTGAAACTTAGGTATGCTAAAGTAGAAATTAACGCATCTGAACCAATTGTATCATTTAGAGAAACTGTTATACCACCTCCAAAACTTGACATGGTTAATGAAGTTATAGAAAAAAAAGCAGATGAAATAATAGAAACTTGGACCTGGAATCACCAATGTTACTTTGAAATTGATGCAAAACCATTACCAGAAGAAGTAGCAAAATTATTAGAAAATCACACTGAACTTATTAAACAATTGGATCAGCATTATAGTAATTTGAATAAAGACAAAGAAGAAACAAGTGACCTTCCTAATATTTCCTCATTAAATTTAGAATCTTCAATTTTAACTAACAAATTGCTGAAAAATTTGGAAACATTTAAAGCTGAACTTTCAAGTGCTTTCAAAGCAGCAGGATGGGAAGAAGATACTATGAGTAAAATTTGGGCATTCGGTCCTAGAAAATGCGGAAATAACATATTTTTGAATGAAACTGATTTTGTGCGAAAACCTTTCTGGGAACATCAAAATAAATCCGTCGACCCTCGAGATCCGTAAGTTTTTAAAATCTTTACAGTAAATAAAATTTCATTACTTACCATTACTTACCACTAATTTATAAATCAGATACTACAATAGTATGGTGAATGGTTTCCAACTGACCACCCTGTCTGGACCTTTATGTGAGGAACCAATGATGGGTGTTTGTTTTATTTTGAAAAAATGGGAAATACTACACGAAAATCCTCAAAGGTAACTTTCTCAATTATTCAAATAAACTTATTTTTTCATAAAATCAAAATTTATTCTAATTCTTGATTTATCCTTTATTAATAATTTTTTTTTTATATAAAAATACATAGACATTGTATGTAAATTTTGAGATGTTCTCTTCGAAACTCATTGCAGTGTACTCTGAAAATTCTTGTCAAATGGAATATTTTTGCATTCTAGCGAAAGTGGAACTCTGTCTCAAAGTCACCTCGCTGGACAATTAATGTCAGCTTGCAACCAAGCATGTCGGAAAGCTTTCAGTTCGCGAAGACCTCGCCTCGTCACACCTATGTACTCCTGCAGCGTGTTAGTTAACTCTGATGTTTTAGGTAAGTTTTTAAAATATCTTGAAAAACTTCTCCAAATACTTCTGACTTACGTCTACTTTGATAAACACTTACTTATATAGCTTGTACTTTGAGCTCTGCATTCTTAGTTTTCTATAGGAAGTTTGACACACTGTAATTTACAGTACAGAGAACAATTTAGTTTAGTAAGATTTTTCATGTCATTTATTTTCATGATTTGCATGACAATTATTTACAAATAGTTTTCATTACTGGTCACGTTAACTACTAGATGAATCACGTTTTTAATATAATAAGCTAATATATGATTGTTTTTTTTTTGTTTTCAAATTACATGAGTTAATAGCGATACAAATACAGTTCATATAGAAGAATACAATTTAAATTCATGGCCGTTACCTATTAATAAACGCTGCCCAAATTCGAAACGCTCGAACGCTAAATGCAGTGGTTCTTTTCAGCGTTTTATCATTTCAGTCAATGAATTGTTGCATCGTGTATAAAATTGACTGAACGACATAAGTCAACTCGTCAAACCAATCACAATACTGAGGTTCCGAAAAATTATTTCGCAAAATTCGAGTTAATCGCACATTGTTTAAATAAAAAAAAAAGTCGGTGGTCGTCGATTACAACATGGCATTTCCATCAGACCGAAATCATGATTAATGTTCTGCGTGGCGAATTTAGCGTAATTCCGTAATTTGAAACTCAGTACGCTGCGCGCGCTTGTAATGCGATACAGGAAGTACAGATCAAAGGCGCTGAAATAAGGAGTGAGCAGGTTAGAAAAGAAGCGAAGACAATGCGAGAAACTTGTTGATTTCTGTTCGTAGTTTAATTTGAAAAAATGAGCTGTGGCAGATATTTGCTTTGAGAGCTTTGCACCTTTTCTCTATTTTCGCGTTAATCTCGCGCACCCGATTACTTAGTCTTATACGATACTGCGAGTATAAATGTAGTAAGGCAAGTATAATTTGTATAAAAGTGTTCTACGTACTGTTGTACTCTACTTTTTTAAATTACGTATACGTTCTTTCGACATGAAATTTTCCGCAATAATTTAAGAGCTAACGACAGGTGGATCTCGAATGCGTTCGACTTGGAGGGAGAAAGAATGGTACTCGATAAATGCGAAGCTCGCGACGAAGAAAATGTCCGATTTTCGATCGCCAAAAGGTTCGCTCTCGAAAAAACAAGCTAACCGGGCATCAGCCGTTCTCGGAAAATTTCTCTCCGTCGCGGACGCAAAAGCCTTCGACTACCGATTAATAAAACAAAAATCCCAGCCGGACTCGTAACCCAATTTCGCACGAAATTTCCACAAGAACAGCAGACCGCACTTTTTCCGCGTAATGGAATAAAATGAATTTTTTGCCCCGAGATTCTTTCTCCGCGTAACGCCAGTCATCCGTACCATAATCACCTCAAAGTCTCTCTCCTACTCTCTTGAAGAAGCAGAAGAAAAAATGTTCTCTTTCGCGTAACGGGAATTCGCGCTCGACAAAATAAATATCATATAAATAGAGAGGAGAGAATTAATAGAAATAAAGGAGGGTTCGCTCCGAGTCTGAATAAATAGTTTTTTAATATGCGAGGATCGTACGTCGTACGTCGAGTCTCTCTCCGTGCTCAAAGACTCGCACTCAGTCCCATTTGGCCGTCCTCATTAATTCTGGCACCAGATGCCATGGGAATGGCTCCTCCTCGTCCGGCATGCCTGAAAGTGTCATTCAAAACAATTACCGCTGCCCGCACCAATTAGCCAACAAAGGAGCTACAATTCTTTCTCTCTCACCTAAAACGCTGCGGATGTTCCGCAACGGTCGACCCCTTCTGCTGCCTTGGACGCACATCATGCCGTAGACGCGGATTCCCGGAACGCTGGCATAAGTCGGCTGGTCGTGACTCATTGGACCCTCTGTAGGCAAAAGTACTATTAGACCTTTTTTTCTTTTCTCTTCGCTCCAGTTTAGAATTAGTTTCCGATTTTTCGCTCTATTCTTTCGGCGTTTCGTTCGCCAGTCTGAGCACTCGAATTTTATACGCTTAATCGATTTACGGTAGTGTAATGGAATAGCGTTAACTCGGACAAATGATCGATATTTTATGCGTTTAATTACAGTCAAATTATCCGTTAAATACGATTACGCGAATATTCACAACATATGTTGCAATATTAAGCTAACGCAGCGCTCTCATTTTCAGAGAATACAATCAATTTAAATCTTAATTGAAAATAGTAATTGAATCAATTGAAAATATTAATAATATATTAATTGAATGGAAATGTTTTTAATTAAAGTATAATAAGTAACGCGCATAAATGGGCCTTCGGATTTTAATTGTACAATGATGCTACTTTCAAAGAGTGCAGTATACGGTTAAAAAATAGTTAAACTCGAACGAGGGGTTTTACTGTTAAACGCGCCGAGGAGAAAAATGTGATTTTCTGCCGGCGCGAAAAGAGAGCATCTTTCCTTTTCGTTATCGTACAAGCATCGCACACCTATAATTAGATGCTTAACCGGCATTGAAATGTAGGCAGAAAAAGGCAGACTCTTTGCTCCAGCTCGTGTTTGACATCCACTTATTATGCAGATTAAGCCGCTTCGCCGGGGTATTTGCGAAAGCGGCCGGAGGGGGCAGCTCCTTGGCACGAAAACTCGACTCCTCGCGAGCATTGAAAGCCGCCGAGGCGTCGCTTATAAAATCGTTATAAAATTTCAATTAGAGGAGCGCTTCATTACGGACACGTGTTTCCCCTGGGATTCGTCGGGAGAAAATTGATCATCGCCGGAGATGCATATAAAGTTGTAGGAAATCTAGCGCTCCTAACGGTATAGGCTAAATCCAGGCAATTTGCCGGTAGCGTCGTGAAAATCCTGGCTCGCGCGCTGCAAAAATCAATTACCCCTCGCCGGCGCCGCCGCCGAAGAGAGCCGCGCGCAAAGAGAGAGAGGATTTGCCTTTTTCCCCCGGGTGCTTTATGGAGGGTAGATAAGATTGCGCGTCTCTGTACTTACCGAGAATGTTGGTATCGGGACAGCGACAGATCACCAGGTAATGGGACTTTCCTGTTCGCACGTTCTGGAGCGCGAGCAGCGACCAATCCCGGGGCGCTCTGCATTCCCGCATCTCCGCGACCGGCTCGCAAGTCTTCACCAGAGTCAGAGCCTGCAAAACGAGTCGATTTTTTTACCGTCCCACCTAGAGAGATATCCGCCGAGGCTTCATATTACAAAAAGACCCTCTTAACGGCCGCTCTTTTCAAAACTCTTACCAATGATTTATTCAATTTTCGGATCGGACGTGCCATCATAAATTTCAGTAATAACTTGTATTAAGCGTGCAGTTTCTTTCGTTCTATTTGCAGTAACAGTTTGTGCCTTTTCGAAATTATTATTCATGTTAGAGTGAAAAACCATCCTGACCAAAATAGCCTCGTAATAATTCATAAATATTGATGAAAAGGATTTTAATTTACTTTTAATTTAATCGAAAAATTGGCGAATTCGAATCGAGTCCCAGCATGCTGCAGAAATAAATCTGACAAAGGTACTGATATATTTTTAGACAGCGATGACACGGAGTCCTAAAATCGATGACCCGGTCACGTCCAAGCCCGCAATCTCGATCTCTGAAATTTAAAGGATCCGGAAGCGGGGAATAATTCACGGCCACTGGGCAGAAAACAATAATAATTTTCGAAAGGAGCACACCCGGCGATAAAAGTAACAAAGCCGCGCCGCTCGGAGGAGAAGAAAAAAGAAGAGCCGCAAGTTGTTTCGGACGTCATTGTAGTGCCTCTTAGGCGGAAGAGAGAACGCGGGCAAATACCAAATGAGCAAAAATGTGAGCGGAGAACTGATTAAGGATTAGTTAGCTAGTTCTTCATTTGCTCGGCAGATCGAAAAGGGGGGCCGCCGTTATTCGAGGCTGCGGGGAGAGATGAAGAGATACACTCGAGAGAGAGAGAGAGAGAGAGAGAGAGAGAGAGAAAGAGGGCCTCCCCCGTCTCAGTCGAGAAAGCCTCTTTATCGCTCTTCCGCATCTCGTTATTCTCGCTCCTCGTGCACTTCATTAAGAACAATTGGTCATGAACTTGGCTCGTTTCACGATTCGAACTTGCCAACTATCCGATCTTTTTCCGCAGCTCCTTTCAGGCCTTTCTCTCTTTCCCCGAGCGTAAATACCTGCCGCGCCGATTGACTTTTTGCCAGTGCTCTTTCCATCTGTCACTGAGCGCCGGGCTCGGGCTTCTTTTGATCGCGCGCTCGATACGTCCTTTCAAAAGTCACCTAATCGCTTTAGACAAAAGACTGGAAGTACTGAATATCGATTCGAGTACACTCTATTCAATAGAATGTAATGTAAATCTGCACGTTATAAATGCGCTGACACGCATTATCATTCTAAATAAGTAATATCAATATTTAAAAGCGTTAAAAAAAAAAGTGTAATAAAAATGTCCGGAAACAGGTAATTCGCACGGGGCGCGATAAAAAGGTCTCGGCGTAAAAGAGAGAAGGGGGCTCCTTGCTCCTTGCTCAGGCTCTCGATTACAGTTAGAAGTAAGACACGAGACTTATAAATATCAGCTCTCGGCCGCTCGGCGGATTCCTCCAGTGAAGCCTAGCATGACTGTTTTCTTTTATTCGCGCTCGCGAAAACACGGCCAGGCAAAACACAGCCTCGCTCCTCCGAGCAAATGAAGAGGATCTCTTTCGCCGCGTCATCGCGCCGGATAAAACGATCGTGAGTCCTGCAAGATCGGGCCAGATAGAGAGAAGCGGCCGCGCGGCGGAAGTGCAGCTGCACGGAACGAATGTCACGAGTCTGCAGGGAGAGATCGTTATGCGAGCCGAGGAGCTGTCACACCGGTTGAAAGTGAATGAGCCTTTCTTGCGAGGTCAGGAGCTGACGAATGCACCGGCACTTTGTCACTTTGTCGCCCTTTCTTGCCCGACTTTTTGCCGAAGCGCGCCGCGCGGCTCCCCGGCCCATTTGTCTCGAGCCCGGCAGTCGTTAGTCGCCGCTCCGTCTCGAGCTTTATATCGAGGATAATTAATTTCTGCCTCTCCGATTCCGACTGCCGATTCTTTTTGCCTGATTATGATTCCGATCGGAGCTTTTTGCCCGGCGAATTTAACGCCGATTTTATTTCACCCGGTTTCCGGTCGAGAAGCCGGCTTCTAACGAGCCTCCTGGCGAGCCTTTTCTTTTTCTTTTTCGAAAACTAACAGTTCCGCAGTCTTTATTTTAAAAATAGGCCTACGGGTTCTCGCGAGTGCGAATTTACATGCAAATCAACGATAGATAATAATCGGTTATTTATTTATGCTTATTGAAATTGGGGTGTTACGCGATGCTAATTTTATGCGAAATTCAAGCCACGTTATTTTCCCATTTTAAAGGAACAAGTGTCGCATTAAATATGTTACTGAATTTAAATACAGTCATTTACGCGTCAGGCCAACGAGAAAATCTGTATATTTATTTAAGTAATGAAAACTTTGATAAGGTAAATAATCTTTCCCGCCAGCAGATTCTCGACAGGCTTTGCAAAAAGTGAGTACGTGCCGAAATTTCATTCTCAATAATAACTCTGCGCCGTTACCACGTGGAAGCCGGCGAACCTCCGGGGAAATTCAATTCGATCGAAACGAAAGCCTCGGCGGTCTTCCGCCGGTAAACAAAGTGCAGCAGACGGGGCAGCGACTCAGGAATAGACATTTTGTTTGGCACTATATGTGTGTGTGTGTGTGTGTGGATATCGGCCTCATTCCGGAGCTTCTCTCACGTTACTAAAACTCGGAACGGTACACGCGGCGATACTCAGCTCCCACGCCTCGACCTATCGATGCATAGGAATGGCGATACGGCTTCTTCTTCTTCTTCTTCTTCTTCTTCCACGTCTTCCTCCCCTTTTCCTTTCTGGCGCTCGGTCGACTTTATTTCTTAGCAGTATTCCGAGTCGATATGCACCAGATATCAATTTAATGTCGCGTGCTTTATGTATGCGGCATTCCGCGCAAGCGGACCGGAGAAAAAGGACGCTCCTGGCGCTGCTGCCGGCTTTTCATCCTCCTAGGATTATGTTAAGAGGCCGCTTTACATCCCTGAAGTGCAAGCCGCTGCCGCCGACGTGTTTGCTTTTTATTCCGGTGCTTCGCCGAGAGCGGTATTGACGCTTTTTGATAAGAGCGCTTCGGAAGTGCGCTTTGAGATTCATGCACCGGTTGAGTTGTCGTTCTTGTCGCGCGCTGCACGTTCTTTTAATCAAATCACGGCTTTTTGCTCAAATTTATTCTCGATTAAACGGAGTCTATGCACAATTTTGAAATCTTGATTGAATATTGGTTTTAACGGTTAACCGGATTATTAAATATTTTATCACTAGAATTGCGATACTTTAAAAGATGAGCTTTCACTGTTAACTGTTTGTAGTGGAATTTCATTGAATTATTCTGTGCAATGGAAGAGCAATCCGCGTTTTCGATTACTTAGAACTGATTTTAATTAACTGTAACGCACTTTTTTTCTTAAATTGAGCGGGTGAAATGCAGCAGTAAACTATTTACTGCACATTTATTAAAAGGTAACTCTCGTTAATCCCCGAGATAAAAATCTAAATAGCTGTTCCCATCAGTCCAGCCAAAAAGCCGATCGTAAAAAACGAAATAAAACGCTCTAAAAGTTGCTTCGCGGAAGAAGCACTTTAACGGTGTAGCGGCCATTGCTTCATCTTTTATTTAACCTACTCCATTTTACAGAAACTACCCCGTTAAAAAAAAATCTCTCCGCTCTCGTGCCGCCCCCCGCAAAAGGAATAGGCAATTCCTCGCGAAAAAAAAGGAGCAGTCCGCGAGCTCGACGTTCCCGGGTAGTAATCTCGGATTCTCTTCCTACTTGCAGCTCATTACCCTCGGCGGCTAATTCGTCCTGCGGCCAGAGGTCCGAGAGCCGAGCGAGAACCGATTTCCCGATCGAGTCTCTCTAGACCTTATCTACCTCCGAGGGCCTATTTACGAGTTCCCCCGGGGACTTGTCTCTGGCTTTATGAGCTGCGCCCTCCGGCAGCAGCGGCTCTCCCTGCTTTATGCGCCTTTTTCCCCGTGGAAATTTAACCGCTAACGGTAAAAGCTCTCCGCTTTCTCATCTCTGCGACGCTTTCCGCCGGTTGGAATTAATTTCGAGATTTGATGTTTAATTTGGCGCCGAGCGTTATTCGAATTGGCACTAGTTGAAACTGTTAATTATCCGATGATGCTTATCGCCTCGTTAAATTTTATTTACAATGTTGTTAGAATTTTTAACGAGTGTGAAGACTTTTCTTCGCCGAGATTTGAAAATAAATTTCTCTTATCTGGCAGACAATTCACAGGCGGGCTATTAACATAATTAAATCTTTTCAGCAGTTCTGCATAAGCCTGCTTTAATTAAGCCTTGGCGGAGGCTCTTATATGAATTTTTCGCATGTCTCTATGCGAGCGGACGCTCGGAAGAATTAGTCTTTTGATTCACTCGTTTCATTTGTTCCAGATTCTTTAGATTCGAGAGGTCGATCCCGCATTCTTTTTGTTATCTGCATAGAGCCGACCCATTTTTCTGCTTTTTATTGCGACGCGCTTAGATAACGGCTTCTGATCCTCTTTTGCATTGTAAACATTGTAAACTTTGTTTAATCTTACGCATTTAGCTCAAGAGTAAATAAAATACATTGCAATAAAAATTCAGGCGTAAAAAATATCTTTTATATTTTTTACCATAAAAGAAAATATCATCAGTTTTGACGAGCTGTATGAGTAAGTTATAAAACTTGATTTTATGGAGATTCGAAGTATTTTGTAAATTCTCTTGCCGTTGGCTCTGCAAATCCGATGTATTTACAAATGAATTTGAATTGAATCGTTCGGCAATTTGAATGAAAATGTAAAGCCGCTGTATGCAGAAGTTGGACGGACATTTAGTATTAGCGCGGTTGTATAATACAAGCCTCTGGTTACGGCAGAGAGACGTCAACATTTCCCATTACTGTTAGGAGCAAGAGATAGATCAGTTTGGCTTTGAAGGTCGAAAGCGCTCGGTTTTCGGATAATTAAGAGGCAAGCAAGCCGAAAGGGAGGGAGGAGCCCGGAGGCTTTGGGGTGTCGGTCGCGGTGTCGGCCGCGGTGTCGTATTAAATGGAGCAAGGTAATAACCCGTAGCGGGTAGCAGGCGCTGATTACTTGGCCGCGACCCAGTTGGCCCGGTGCGCATGCAGACACCTCGCCGCGAGACTCGCGGTGCACAGAGATACATCTGGGTATGTGGAGCGCTCGAGCGTTAAGAGAAGGCGTAGGCGATCCTGTCGCTGCATAGCGGGACTGCACCGAGATCGTCCTGCTTCCCTTCCTCTCGATAATTCTTCTGATTCTTCTGATTCCGGTGCCCATTACATTGTCCGAGTGCGAACCCGATCGCCGGCTCTATGATTTACGGCTAAACAGGCGCTGATTACATGTTATTACGTCGACACTTTTTTACGGCCCGGCCGAGAGTTGCCCGCTAGCTAATGATAAACCGTGTCATTCAATGTCCTGTGGGAAAGGCGAGGGGGGCTTTATCGGATCGCTTGATGCCAAGCCGCCACGGAATTCGATTTCGAACGGAGAACGGTAAAGAGCTTTCTGCTTGGGTGGGACTCGATTGCCATTCCCAATAGCTAATGTTACAATAATCTTTAAAATTATCCATACTTTATTAAGCACGAGTTGCCAAATAAAATCCTTTAATAACGAATGTAAAACATTCGCTAAATTGTTAAAATAGAAAATTTTAAAACTGCACGAAAATATTTTCCAGTATTCTGCATACCTTCGATTTCATACTAGTATTATAGCATTTTACATGTTTCCAACTGGCTATAAAACATCGATAAAATAAAATGATAAACTTTCTGTTTACAAAGCTGAATACTTTCGAAGAGGCCGGTCACTGCGAAATCTAGCTCTTAAATAAATAAAGAATTAAAAGAGGAGTCGGCGTACCTTGGTACGGGAGTCGGTGACGAGCTCGGTCGTGTGGAGATCGTCGCTGTCGAGGGAGGCGCTGCAGGGATCGCGATAACGGCCCGGACAGGCGCAGAGCGGCTGAGTGAAGTTCAGCCTGACGTAGACGGCATTGCAGACCTGCTGGACCGCGCATTCCGGCAGCAGGTAGATGTGCTGGTTGTGCGGGTAGTAGTGGTACTTGGTCGGCTTCGCCAGGGCGGCGCTCGCGCCTTCGGGCAGTCGCACCACCGTCTGAAAGCACACCAAATCCTTTTTACTTTAACCTACAAGTGCGGCTATTGCTTCTGGGACAAACTTGAATAAAGCTACTTGGTCTACTGTTTGGCTGCTTGTACGCACTGCAATGCTAACAAAATTCGTTTCAATTTATGAAAAGTAAAAAGAACATGCCATTGACGCGTCGACTTCATACTGTACAATGAATTTCAGTACTTTTATTTACTACGATTGACGTAAATAATTATATAAGGAATAATTTTGAAAAGAAATTATTCTAGCATAACATTAAACTGCCTTATACACCGATGCACTGAAATATTTCGCTAAAGTTACGACAGACAGACTAAATAAAAATATTTATTAAATTATTTGCGACATTAAAAGGAACTTCGTATTCTATGGGTAGCTAAATCTGAAATGAAATTACAAAAAATAAAAACTTTTCCACTCACTCATGCGGGCGTTCCATTTTCATGTAAATAAAAGTTTTCCGAAAAATAAAAATTTGAATTTTGCCGATTTTAATTGGATTAACGCCTGCGCGATGTAAGGTGCTCTGATGCATAGAGTTACAAAATTTGAAAAATAAATAACAAAGTTACAAAATTTGGAAAATAAATAACGAAACGCATACAGTCACAAAATTTTGAAAATAAATAACGAAGTAGTTCACTGTTCAATTTATGCTCAAAGATCAATTTTATTAAATATATTAAAATTAAATATTTTAAAGAAAAATTCAAAATCCTAAATATTCAATGCAATTTTGAAAATTTTCTCATATTGAGATTGAAAATATTTTCAAAAACTGGAAACATTGTTTTCTTATAATATAAAACCAGTTTTGATACTCAAGTCGTCAAATATCTTTTTTATAAATTAAAATTATCTCTCCGAATTTTAGAGATGATAAATATTAGTCGAAAGTCCTGGTTGATACCCCTGTTGGCTGGAAAATCACGTAAAGCTCGGGAAAGGTTAATATTTTATCTCCCATAGTACGCACGTTTCTCCAGGAGCAGCGGCGTCAGTTTTCAATCTCGATTGTGCATTAAAGTGAAAAAAAAGCAGTGTGCATTGCAGCAACGCGCAGTGACAAAAGAGGTCAACGAATCCTTTGAACGGGCGCTGCTTCAACCCGTACACGTGCTTCTCTCTCTCGCTCTCTCTCTCTCTCTCTCTCTCTTTCTCTCCCTCGAGGAGCAATTGAGCATTGTTAGAGGACGCGCGCACAAAGTGTTCCGCTACATTGCGAGAAAGAGAGCCGCGGCGCATTGTATTATTCGTTTAATAATTGGCACAGCGCGTAAACGCAGTAAACGCCCGACGCCGGGTTTATTGCATCGCGTGTCTACCGACTTATCCACTTAATAATCCAGGTCGAGAAGATATGCTAATGAGACGCGCCGAGATTTCAGCCTCTCTATTTATGTACTTTCTTCGCTCAACGGTTTACAAGCCCGATGGAAGAAAAAAACGGAACGATTCGATAATTCCAGCCTTCTTCCTACGCGAAAATTCGATAAGGCGCTCAACAGCTAATTAACGCTCAATTTTCCGCATGGCTAAAGAGAATTATAAAAATAGTCGGTGGGCGACAAGTTTTATATTCAATTGACGCAGTGTCCAGCATCGGGGACAGCAAGGCCAAACAAACGGGGAACTCATCGCGAAGGAAGCTGCAGCTCCCCGTGTTAATCGTTCGAAAGAGAAATGTCTGTTTCGAAAATAGCTGTGAAAAGTCGTAATCGCTCGAGCTATGCCGAAACCGTTAGAAAAATTAGCGGAATCTTTTTGCATAATTACGGAAAGGGGATCGATATTTTACAAAGAAACTGCCGAGCTTAAATATTTCAGGAGCAATTTCTTTGGAAGCCCGCTACAATTTCACGATAGCGATTG
The DNA here is from genome assembly GCA_900474385.1 of Ormyrus pomaceus. Classification (NCBI taxonomy): domain Eukaryota; kingdom Metazoa; phylum Arthropoda; class Insecta; order Hymenoptera; family Ormyridae; genus Ormyrus; species Ormyrus pomaceus. Next base: position 38,735 of record UCOM01000396.1, read on the forward strand.
AAGGTGTAGGTCTTGAAAACCGGATTCGACAGCAGCGTCAATTCCGGGAAATTCAAAGAGAGCGCTCGTCCAAAAGCTCGGACGAAAAGAGCGATCTCATCGAAGGAAGAATGTTCCCAGGCATCCTGTTCGCCTCTCGGCTAAAAAGGCAAGCAAAGGAGAGCGCCATAAGGGAGGAATGCACGCAGTGTCTAATGCTAATGCAAGAGCCGTCTTGGCTCGCCTTTGTACGTCGAGACGAAATTGGCGTAGACTCGTACGTCTCGAAATTTTACGCTCGACCGGCGCGCGCACACACACACACACACAGTCATCGCGTCCGAGAGGGAAACCGGATCCCCGACGGGAACCCGGAAGCGCACGGCACGTAGGTGTGCGAGGATGATGATTACTATTCGCTTAGAACAAGTGGAAAACGCCGAGTCGGGACAACTACTGCCGAGGATATTACTATTATTCCAGTTTTAGAGCCCCGCTGAAGTATCTGTGCGTTGACTGTTGCCGCTTCGCTGCCGAGGCCGATCAAATTTTAGCGGAATCACGTCAATTCATTTAGGCCTTTCGATTTTTCGAGCCAAAATTAAATAAGGCTTTCACGAGAATTTATATCTCCTCGTGGCGAAGTACTTTTAACGATACTCGCAGGATGCAGAAGAAAGGGAAAAACTGTAAAATAAAATCGTTTGAAGTGGAAAGTAAAAAAGTGAAGTTATTTGCAGCACTGAGGAAAACGCCAAGCAATTCTATTTTCCGGAGATGTTACAAACGTACTCTAAAGATATATGGTACTCCGTTAAAAAGTATGGCAACCTTCAGTGCAAGTACCAGTAACCATTAGGTGGATTATTAAAGCCCACTCCGCTAGAAAACGAGAAGATCGTTACGCTATTCTTCGTAGCACCTCCGGCACAGCAATAGAAACTTGAAAAAGGCGGTAATATCCAGGAGCGCGGGTCATTGCGGCAGGCAGTAACAACATTCGCTGACAATCTCGAAAGCGTCAAAATTGAAATTCCGGGAATTCTGGGGGCTTTACAGTTACGGCCGAGCGGACAGACCGCAGAGCGCAATTAATTCATAAAATAAAAATGAAGAGCTGGAAGGGCAGCGACCTCCGCGGCGTTAATGAAGCGGCGTGGTCGTCCCGAGTCGAGGTGAAAGTGACTGCCACCACGTGGGCATTATGAGCAGCGGCGTACAGGGACGATGACACCGACTCTCACGACCTTGCCCGCACTCCCTCGAGCCTCTCTGCTCGGAACTCTGGTCACTGGAAGGGCGACACGCAACGGGCAAGAGTCACGCCAATTTGCGAGGCGCAATCGTTAAGTGTCAAGATTTTCTCACCGGGCTGCGGTAAGCGTCCGAAGAAAAGAAAACGGCGACCTTTCAAGGCTGCAGTCCTTTTCGATCTCGACGGCGAAAGTTTAGATACTTTTATTTCTATCATTGCCGGAGAAGGCAATATATTTTCTTTTTTATATAAATCATAAGAAGTCTTTTTCAGTTATATTACTGGCCCTCAGAATTGTAAGGATTAAATATTATGGGAACAGATTCATACGATATTATCGCATGGACTCAAAGATGTAATTTGAATGCTAACTGAATATAAAGCATTATAATTAGATGATTTAGCTTCATTTAAGGCGTGTACATTACAACGTTGTCTAGCAATATTTATTAATGTGAATTTTAAAATATACAATAAGCTGGTGTTGTAATTATGGCTTGTGACGGATGAAAGATAGTCAGCTAATTAACGCTGTAGTTTAATGAATTTTAAATAAACATTATAAATAAAATTTTCTATAAATATGGAGGCAAAGCCCGATAACTCGGCTGCCTTCGCTTAAGATAAACGAGCCGACGATAATATTGCTCTGACGCATAAACAAAGTACGGCATCTTTGCCACGGCTCGTTTTATTAATCCGCGAAAACAGGAGACAGGAGCCGGACTGGCTAATACGATTTTAACAAGCCCTCGCACGAAGCCGTAAAAAGGCACTTCCACGAAAAAGCCGCGAACAAGTTTGCGCAATGACTGCGCGCGCGTGTCCGCGCATTTTTTAAAAGAGGACTTCATTATTCGCACGCCATCCGAGAATCCGAGATATTTTTTCCGCCGACAAAAGGGTTATAATTATCCGCGCGAGGAAAGGCGGAGCTGTCGGTGACAAGAAAGTCGACAGCTCGTCCCGTAATAAAATCGAATTTCCCCGTCGAAGACAAGCGATCGAGTGCAGTCGTCGGGGGGGCTCCGCGGCGGTTGCGATTATTAAAGCATAATGGAAAAAGGAGTCTCCGGGAGATTTGCGGCCGCAAAAAGCAACGAGCCAGCAGCGTTGTTAGCCGACTTCCTGGAACGTGAGGCTATGCGCGAACCGCGAAACTCCGGGGATGCGAAGCAGTTCCTTCTTCTCTCTTTCTCTCTCTCTCTCTCTCTCTCTCTCTCGGGCCATCGATCATTTCGAGCTGCAAAACGGCGCGCCGCTCTCTTCCTGGCTCGTTTTCGCGCGAGCGGAAGAGTATCGACGCCGGAGAGTTCCTGCCAACTATATAATGGCCCGCTATTGATCATTAGCTGCTACTGCTCCGAGGCTGCTGCTGCTGCTCGGCGTGGGTATTCAAGTAGGCGTGTTAACTGGAGCTGAATTATCGATGTCTCCCGCGCGATATTTTTCTCGGCGAGCGGCGGCGAGGAGACCGAGTACTGAGAGCGGATGGCTCCGCTGCTGAAGCTCGCGGAAACTCGCTGATTAAACGGGGTCGTGTTGACTTTAATTGGACTTGTTTACTTTACTGCCCGTGTACGTCTTGCTCGGCGATTGACTTTATTAGAATTAAAATTTGAATGATTCGCCCGAGCGATAATAATCGTAACGAGCAGCGCCGTCCGTTTTCTTGAATTATTTATTCCCGCGCTTCCCCGAAGAGGAGCTTCTTTATTTTCTGAAAGTACCGGTCGGGAGAGAGAAGAGCTTCGTGTGAGGTAGAGTCTATTCAAATGAAAAATTGAATATAAATATCGAGGGTGCACGCGGAGCCAGCGGAGCCAGTGGAGATAGGCAGGGATTTTACGGCGTAATCACAGTTTTCGCCGTTTTCGCGGCCGGGAGCGAGAGAAACATAAACATTCATTAGGCGGCGCGAGGCGCTTCCTCAACACCTCCTTAACAATCGGCAAGCGGCATTCCAACCTATTCCGCTTGCGCGCATATCGGGCCCCGAGCGGCTCTCTCGCCACTATTATAATAGTAACCCAGTGACGCGTGGGAAAGTCAAGGCTCGCGGCGACCCCTGAAAATCCAGGAGGCGTCTGCGATTCATTAGGGGATTCACCGTTTTCGGAGCAGCCTGCCTGCCTGCCTGGGAAGGCTTGTTGAAGCTGAGACAAGCCCGCCGCTTTTTCGCCCAAGAATCCTCGGCTTTAATTAGGCGACACGGGCCGCCTTTTTTCACCCGAATTTCATCAAAAGCCGTGACTGGAAAATACGCGGCCGGCACTCGACGACGGGACTCCTGAAACTCCTCCGTCGCGCCCACGCTTGCCTGTCGACGCTGAGTAATTCCACCGCCCGATCTGCGAGCAATCATCCTTCGATAAAACGGAACTATCTGTGCAGTTAGACGTTGGCCTCATAAATTCCTCTCGACCAATGTATTCCTTTTAGTTGACAGATGTTTTTCAATGAATTCGAGACCAGTATAACTCGATAAATTATTATCTCGTTTTGTGCGCGATGAGCAAAAAGAGTACAAAGGTCTGTTTGCATGAAAGCGCCGTAATCTCGCGTCATCTTCTCACGTAGCTCGCAGGCCAGAAGAAGCGGATTTTTCCCGGCGAAAAGAGTTTTTATTGTTGGAGCCGGCATCGTTCCCCGTTCAAAATCGAGATAATTTTCCGCGGCGGCAGCTGGGCCCTTATTCTCCGCGAAGAAATCTCTTTTGTCGGCGCTGCGGTCCGGCTTCCAGTTTACGTCGGCGCTACCGCTCGGCGCTCGGCGCTCGTTCCTCATTCTTCGCGCTGCTCATTAATCATCGGGCAACGTTCGCCGCTCTCGGCTCTCTCTCTCTCTCCCGCTTCCCCGCGGATCTCGCGCGATCATTAGACCCGCCGCCGCTCTTATCATTACCCGCTCCGTCCCGGGGAGATTTATCGGTCGCTCGAATTCGCGAGCGCCAAGCCGAGAGCCGCCGCTTAAATTAATCCGCTTTCCTTCCTTTGCTGGTTTTTTTTCCCTGATCGATAGAGCCTCGGAGAGGGATCGCGCGGGATTAAGGGTTAAGTGCTTCGAGGAGATAGCTGGCTATTAGCTATTCGGAAATTAATTTGTCTTGCTTTTTATCTGTCCGCTAATAAAAAGCTTGTGCATTCCGTTTTGGTAAACTGCTCGAGTAATCTTGAATGCCTCGTGCTTTACTCTTAATAAAGAGCACTCTGCTTCATTAAAGAAAAACATCAGAGGGCAAGAAAATGTCATGGTCAATTATGGTTTTTTCGTAAGCAGCGATTAGAAATCAGCCGCAGAACCAGTTTGTTCGTCAATTCTCGAACGCAAGGGTGACTTGGAATAATTTTCAGGCGCTCGGCAGTTTGTATCGTTCAAGGAATTCGATACGCAACGACAGTAAAGTGCCTAGTTTATGCACTTCTTTGTGTACTCACTGCCGAGGGATAAGGCGCTCGACTGCGTTTCCGAGAGGAGGCGAAATAATTTATCTCTAAGCCGAGCTGAAGTTTATAGAAATGTAATTTGAATAAACGTAATAAAGTCGGCAGCGAAGAAAATGGGTAAATTAGCTGCTCGGGGAAAAAGCGTGCGTTTTACTGCACGTAAACTGAATAATTGGACGGCTGCAGCTTCTCGCAACTAAAACCGATACGCTCTTCATATTTTATCCCAGTGCGCAGCCTTGTATTACTGGAATGGCTGCTCTTTAATTATTTACTTAGCATTTAGGGAAATTTGCAGCTTGCTTTTTTTCCCCGGCCGGAAAAGAAACTTGTGATATATAATCTGGAAATTACCGCTTTTAGCGACGTTCTGGGAAAAGCCGATGCCACTTCGAACCGGAAATTTCACCCTTATTTACTGCTCTTAAATTTAGCGCTTCAGGAACGGTATTACCGCTTATTGATTTTTCCAAATACTTAATCTAATTTGTAAGAGACGGCAAAAAACCGGTACTGCTTGCTGGCTTTTTGCCGTTTGAATCGCGACATTCCCGCATCGTAAATTAATCTCACTCCAGCTTCTCGTTAAATTAAGAAGCAGTTACATTTTCATCCTCGCTTTATTACCTGCTCAGACGTGATTCCTATTAACGGGTCACCTAATAATCCCTACTTATTAAAGGACTTTTGCTCACTTTACGATGTATATCTAAGGCTAAATTATTCGTGCCGCTTATCGAATTACGGCTATTTTCAAAAGCCGGCACCGATAAAAATCGTTCACTTGGCTATAAAAGGCATTTTCATTAATTGAACTGATTTCTTCGGGCGAGAGAAGAAACTTGTTTTTGAATGAAAAGTGAAATCTCTGCGCGAAATCTATAAAAAAGTCTAGTGAAATTTTGTAAAAAATCAGCGTGCGAAAACCCAGTGACCCAATAGCTCGGAAAAAAGCGAGCGACTTAATTGATTAAAGCCAGGGCTCCTGCACAATAAAATCACGGCTGCGTCGGCGGCGGACTAATTTAGCCTATCAGGAACAAAGATCGCGCTAATCGCTCGAGGCCCCGTTTCATCGGGGGCTCGCTCGTCTAATTAGTATCGAATTAGGTAGGCTGCGAGAGCATCGTCAGCCTCACTTTTCCCCGGTAGCGCCGCGCATACAAAGCAGGAAAGTAGGAGTCTCGCTCGGTCTTGTGGCCGCGATTTCGACCCCCGCATAACGTATGGCGCGAGCGCGAGCGTGACCATAAATCCCGGCGAGCGAGCGAGAGAGAGAGAGAGAGAGAGAGAGAGGGCAAGACGTATAGCAGGCATCTCTCGCGTGATGTAGGTAAGAACACAGGCCGATGCAAAATCGACACGTTTTCGCTAGACGTCATGAATCACCCTGTGGCATTACGTGTTGCCCGGACAAACGGAAACGTAAATTTCCCCTCTCTCTTTCTGGCTGGCCTTATAGGTCGCTGCCGCAGCCGCCGCCGCCGAAGCCGCCGCACGAGAGAAGAAGCCAAGGCCTAGCGGTTTATTATCAATTTTGCATGAGCGCAACCTCCGGGTCAGAGAGCCGAAAGCTCGCCGCTCTCTCGCACGAGAGCGCACGAAATTTTTAGACAAATCGCCCGACGAGCCTTTACAGTTACGCTACAAGCCACTGCACTTGATCTTAACAAGGAGCTTTTTTCCGAGCGCCATACCTCCTCGACTCCTTCGTTTAGATTAACAGTTAGACCGAGTCCACGCGGGGTGAGAGAGCGTTTTTGCCTCAGTTTTCATCGCAGCTGCAGTCAAAGTGATGAAGGACGCGGGTAAAGTACCAGAGTGCGGCGGCGCAATTTTATTTTATTAATCAACGACTTTTATTATTTGAAAACTTGCCGCTGATATTGCGTTTTCGAGTGGACTCGGGGACTAATAAATCTCCCGGCTGCCGGTTTCCAGAGGTTAAAACTTAACATTCAGCGTTAGCGTAATTTACGGCGCAATTATTGTTACTTGATTATTTAATTCGACGATTTTTCAGCCCGATGATTAACGCCCGCGGCGCTCAGAAGCGAGAGTTGTAAACGCAGCCGCGGTATATTTTCTCGCTTGTTTCGAGATTCGTATATTCAGCGGAAGAGAGAGAGACGCAGCAAAAACAAACGCGCGCCTCGAAATTTATCGCCGGTAATTGAATCCTCTCCACGACGCAACTTTCGATTTATAGAAACCCGTTAGAGCAGAGCCGACGCACAGTTTATTATTCGCTTCGATTAAGTAAAGTATGCCGTAGAAACTACGGGCTCACGTCGAAAAAGGCCCAATTTTTCCGCGCCGAGGAAATTCGGTTGGGACTCTCGTCGTGATGGAATTCTCCTTCCCCAGATTAGCCGCACACGACCGTAACTCATCCAATCGGTAAACGGCAATCGGCGATGCGCCTCGAAACGTGCCAACAATCCCCCGAGCAAACACTCGTTTTTGCTTTAGCTGTAAATTTATTAAAATTGTTTAGCCGCCACCTGGGAGATAGGGCCGCCGCATTGTGGGGCGTCGCGGAAATTTATGGCTAATTATTTTTCGCCTCTGCTCGTTAGCCGGCGACTTGATCCATGGATCTTGGAAATTGTCGGCGCATGAGCGTTTCGATAATTAAGACTTTCAAGGCTAAGCGAGCCGAGTGCATACGAACCCCTCCCAGCTGCTGCTCTATCTATTCTGCTATTCGCATCCTCGCCGCGGCAGGCGGCTAATAAAGCGTGACTTTAATTATGGGAATTTATCCGGAGGCTATGCTCTCCCCATCCTTCCCTCAGTTTGCCGGCTTTTTTTGTCAGGGCCACTGGAGGATGCGGGGAAACTCCTTATCGGAGCTCGGAAAGATTAATGAGACGCGAAGGTTGCCAACTTGTTGAACACCCATTTTAACGGCCTTTAATCAAGCTTGCAAAATTGTGCAATTTTGATTTATGATTTTTTCGACCGCTTCGGGGAAACTAAAAATGAAAGCTAATTTAATTAATTGCGCTTTTGCAAAAAGTGCGGATACGAAACAAAAACTTATTAATCAATTTCTGAAAAACTTCTCGCTTTATTAAGCAAGGGGTATTTTAATTATGTACCAAAATAGAATCAAATCATCTAGATAGAACAGTAGCACTAAATAATGTATTATGAAACACGCGTAGATTCGGTAGCTAAATTTAGTCTTATCGATATAATTAATACTAAGGAATAAGTTAATGATTAATTTCTTAACGCTTTGTTCATATACAAGTATACTAAAACATATGATTCATTCGGAAATTTTCCAAAAGTAGCATATTTGAACAGAAAAACGAGTTTCTAACGTCACTTCTTCGAAATTCTTTTCACGACTGCAGTAGAAGCAAATATAAAAAACGTCTACGACTTTAAAGTAGAAAGTCAAGATTTCGGGCGCTCTCGGGGTTAATTACTGTGGGAAATCGATGAATTTTTATGAGTAGCAGCAATGGCAGAAGGCACAAGCGGCTCAAGTGGGTCTCGTTCAGAAAAGTCGCTCGACCTCTCATTTTCGAGCCTGACGCGGCAGAATTTTCACGATCTCGAGTCAATATCATTATTGGACGGGAATTAATTGTCGACTCCTTGCCGACGCAAGGAGGAGGCAGCAATTTGGTCGAGCCCTGCGCCAACGAATATCGAGTTTATGTGCGGAAGCGCATCAACGAATGGATCAAACAGAAATTGTCTTTGTGAGAAAAGCTCGTTAAAACAGGAGTTGCAGCACTGACTCGCCTTTGCCAAAAGGGCCACGAAGCCGCGCAAAACGAAATTAAATACTCTGGTGCGGGAAACTCAATACTCTGAATGTACAAAGCGGCAAAGCTATCTGTTGACGCAGAGACGATGGATTTTTCCGTTAATTAGTTGGGAAATGACTGATTCTAGGCAGCAATCTCCCCTAGCTGCTTTGTCGTATATAACTGCTGCGATAAACACGGTATCGAATATTTCGAAGGTCGTGGGAATTATTACGGGACGCACTTTTGAGACGGAATCTAGGCTAACTTGCTTATAATTTCCCTGCACTTATGGCTCTTACATTTATCATTGAAAGACTAAACGCAAGATTAATCGTAAGCGGATGATTATTTTTCGAGCAGGCTGCCGCTGATGACCACCTTGAGCCTCGAGTACGCCGTAATGATGTAGATGCAGGGAGGTTTTCACTCGGATCGACCGCGAATCTTTAGGCAAATCAAGCGCTGGTTTCACTCGCAATTTTTCCGAGCAAGCGCAAATAGTCGATGCATCAAGCAGAAGTCATTAGTCACGCCGACTAACGTTTTCATTAACTTTGACCAAAGCGTTTCAATTAAGCGCTTATAATTCATCCCCTCGCGTGTCCGGAACGTTAGGCTTTCGCACTTGCTAATCGGATCAAACCGAGTGAATCCATCCTCGGAGAGAAATGTTCCCGCGCAATTAATTAAAAATGCTAATCTTTTCAAAAAAGTAGAATTAGCGGAAGCCGCGGGAAAGTCAAGAGGAGCATTCGCCATATCGGACTCGCACGAATCGGAAAACTAGGTCCTCGCGGTTATCTGCTCTCCTCGGTAGTAACTCATGATAGGGTCGGCCGTTTGCCGCGCACGATGCGCTCGCAGGGTTAGAAAGCCGTGTGCCGATTCGTCATTTTTTCCGGCGTCATCGGTGGCGAGAGATCCGATTGCGCCGTCACGACTCTCTCTCTCTCTCTCTCGACAATGCGCAATTAGCTCGCCGAATAAAATCTCGACCTAATGATATCCTCCTGGCTTACTTTGGGGGAAAACTACCGGCGAACCAATCGGCGCTCCGACGGTAATTAGGTCGATCGACGGGGAATTATCACCTCCGACTTCGACGGACGTAGCGCCGACTTCCTCGTGTAGCCCTTAATAGGATTGATGTAACAATGGAGAGAGGAGAATTTCTTTCTCACGGGAATCGCTTGTCGAAAATTTTATTAAACCTAATTATTGTCATCGGTGATTGGATTTAATTGGATATCCCTGGACGATTAAGAGAGGAACTGCTCGTTTTCCTGGCTAATAGTTGTAATAAAATCATTTATTGGATTTTAAATGCTTCTTCGTTTTCTCGATTAAATTCATTAGGAAACTGGGGTCATTTTGAAAGCTACTTTGCGTTAATTCAATAGCTCTAAACAGCTGCCTTTATGTAATTTCTTGTAATTTATTTTAATAGTCTCTATTCAATCAAGCTGATCTAAAGTTGTAAAGTTTGTTTTGGAAAATTATCGCAAAAATTAATGACCAAAACGTTGAGAGCTTATTAAATTAACCTACTTAATACTTGGTGCTTTCCGTGATTTATTGAAAATCTGATCTTTGGGTTAGACGATAACATAAATTAAAGTGCATATAAACAATGAAGGAGCTAAGTGAAAATTGAGTCGCTGGCGAATGACCCTCGAAACCTACTCTGAATTCTCTTTTTCCTTCTCAAAGTTCTCGCTGGCACTTTGTCCAGGCCGTAATAACCTCTAATCAATGTTTCCTCTAATTATCAGTCCTCCCGGGTCGCTAATAGATTTCAAAATTAAGGAAACCGCAATCCATCTCCGACCGCAGAGTGCCTAAGAGAGCCCCGAGAAAAGAAAGGCGCAAAGCACGTTACATAACGATTAGCGGTTATTTCCAAAAGGAAAGCAGCGCGCTCGCGGAATCCAGCCGAGTAATTTACGCCCGGCACTTAACAATAAGAGCCGCGGCACTCGGTGCTTTTTAGCCGCATTCTGCGCGCCGAATCGGTCGAATCGATTAAAAGAGTAACGAATGAGCCGCTCTGCTAAATTGTCCGTGGAGTGGAAGCCGCGAGCCGAGGGCTCTTTTTCCTTCCTCTTCCTCGACGGGGGCATTAGCGATCGCCGCGCGCTCCTCGCGCTCCTCCCGGCCGATATCCCTTTCGTGTCACGGCGCACTGAGCCCCGGGAGCTCGCTTCTTCTTTTTTTACGCTGCGCGGGCGCGATACTAACAGTTTTACCGAGCATGCAATCATAAAGTCTCGCGTGCGCGATTCACTTTTACAAATCAGCCGGCGTTTGCTTGCTTTTCATTAAAACTGATGCAACGACCGAGCCTCGCTGCCTGCGATTTATGAAAAAAAAAAAAAAGCCTTGTAGCGCGCAACAAATTATTTCAAAAACACTTGTTGCCCTTCTGATACTGAATATTTCCTCTCGTGGAAATAGCAATGTATTTTTCTCCGGATTGAAAACATTATTCGTTTCCTTTCACAACAGCTACTCGTTATCCCTACAAAACATTGGAGTATTTTTCTTCGTTTGCTCTACCTTTGCTGAAAAAACTAATAACGGAGTTAAAAAGCACAAACAGACTCTATCGATTTCGTAGCAATCTCCCCCCGAAAGCTCAGCAGCGTTCGGAATAAGAATAATCTTTGGTAGTAAATTTTGACGACCTCTCGACTGTTATATCTGTTAAAAGGAACGTCGCCTAGCTCGGTGATATAACGGATTAGTCGCGGCTCGGGCCTTTCATCTGGCAGGATCGGCGCGATCGCACTCATTACTCGGGGAATGAGGGGCGTAGACCGGCGGGAGTCGCCGTGACGAATCGAACGCCTCGGTGACACAGAAAGCTGCGCGCCGCAATCATTTCCTGTGGTCGAAAATCAAAGTGTATCGGCCTCTCTGCGGTCGTGCTTTCCCGTGCGTGCGGGCGCCTATCGATCGTCAGGTCTAACGAGCTCTTTTCCATCTGGTTTTGTCGACTTACGGGGAAAAGAGAGGGACTAATTACTCGAGGCTGGAATTGGGAGCGCGAAACGGGCTCTCTGCGGTTTTGCGGACGGCGGCCTGCGCCGCGAGGAGATAAGAAAATAATCGGCCCAGATGCCTTCGGACTATTAATAATGTTTTGCGCCGCGGCGCTCGGACTGCAGAACAATGGATTTTATTTGCCGCGGGTGCGCCCATGCAAATTCTCGGGAAATTAGCCGGCAATTTCGAGGGAAAATCGGCCGAAAATAAAAAGCAAAAGTGTTATTGCTCTCTTTCCGAGTCGAGAGCTCCGACGGGTTCAAACTCTTTCGGATATAATCTGCCGGGCAGAACAATCGGCACTTGAACCATTACTCGTCATTAACTGCGCTAAACGTACGGTTTTCGCTGAAGTATATTAATTTTAAATAAATTCCTCTTTTGGTCTTTCGGAGAAAATAATTTATCGTTTCTCTATAGGCTGACAGGGTTCCGTGCATCAATAAGCTAGCTTTGCCATCTCAATATATCTATTATTTATGAAGTCCATAATAACTTGACGCGGAGAACTCAACACAAAAGGATGACTACGTACGGCTGCGGCTATTTGCTGAAAAAGATCAAAATACCTGTTTTCAGCAGGATCTATTTAAGGCAGCGGTAATATATCGCAAATAGACCGACGCCATAAATAATACAGTTCGAGCGTAACTATGATATATGCTAGAACAATATTCTTAAGGAGAAAAGGGACGCGGATACTTTAATCTAAAAATAAATGTAATGTAACTAAAGTACCGCAATTTGAGTAAAGTATAATACACGCTCGGTGCACTCTGCGAACGAAGCACCCATATTCCCATATAGCCATCCATCGTAAAGGCTCGGGAGGTAGCAGCTGCCCGGAGATGGGCTTTTTGCATAAGAATTCGGGCTCCGAAGCGCCGTCGAGTCCATTAGGCGCCTGCGATACCGTTCCGCGGGTCTAAAGAGCAATCGGCCGCGGAGGATTGCTTCATTCCGGCGGCGGCGACGGCGGCGGCGGCGGCGGCGGCGCAATTTGTCCCGCGCGCCTCTCGAGAGATGTACGTGATGCCGCGGCGCCCGGCCAATTACTCGCCCGCTCATTCTCGGCTCGTTTACATGAAAGGCGAGAGCGTTAATCAGATAATCGTCGCCAAGCCGTCCAGATTTTCATCTCCTTCCCGTTACTCCCTGACTGGCTGCCTGCCTGCGCGCCAACCCCTCCATTGTCTTCGAGCTTCTTCCGAACGCGATGACTTATCTCGGAAAGTGAGAGCCTCTTTTTCTTTCGGCAATTATCATAAGCGTGCATAAATGTACATAATTTGAATGACGCCGCGCCGAAGCGTTTGACGACTTAATTGCGCGCTCGCGAAGAACGAGCGCATTGTTTCGCGATTTTGGCTCCGATCGAGCGAAAAGAGCGATCGGGGGGACAAAGGTGCCGCTGAGAGGACGTAGCCTTTTGTGAGCGGCTTGAAAGGGTAATAAAGGAAACTGTTAGTCGATGACAGGTCGCCCGTTGAAAGAAGTCCCGCCAGTCTCTGTAATTTCGGCAGCGCATAAACGATCGAGTCGAGTGAAGAGTCACCGTTAGAGTGTCGGATATACACAGTTTCGGCTCTTTGATCGAACACCCGGCTGCGATGCTGCTGCATTCTTAATCCTCGAAATTAACCAGTCGAGTAGGTCAACTTGCTACTCGATGGAGTTATTTCGGTTCACGGCTTCATTTTATTTACATATTTAAATTAGATTCATAAAATTTGTCTGAAATACTTTCAAACTTTCATTGGGATTAAAATAGCTTTATAAAATGTTGTACTGGTCTGCAAATTTTATTCGAAATTTATTTCCCTCTTTGAATTAAATATCAACATTCCATCTTTGTTTATATTAAAGCTATAAATTCAGTGAGAATGTTTTAAGATTTGAAAATTAATTCGCAAAACTTGCACAAATACCATCGTATACCTACCGGACTGGTAAGCACGTTCTTACATTGATATTTAATACGAGGGAAGTTACGCATATTTCTGGAAAGTTGCGGCTCGTTAAAATTAATTTCAGAGAAGCTTGAAATTACTTACGTACGTGGCAAGGTAAATTAAAATTTTTCTACTTTTATAAAATGTTGGCCAGGATATACGAGAGTTTTAAGTAAAACAAGCCACAAAGTATAGGCTCTATCTTTGAAGTGGTCTCGAGAAATTTTAGAAGGATATGCGCGTGCTATATTTAAAATGTTAAAACGACGCAGCGCGCAAGGCAAGGACAAAACGAGTCGGCAAGGGGCCTTAAGGGCCTTGAATTAATGAAATATCAATAAAGCAAATGATCGTTAAAGCCAGCGAGCGCAGGTAGTCCGCGAAATTTCCATTTACACGCTTGGCCCTTTAATCTCGCAGGAATAATAACGCTCGGCCCTTTTGCCGACACTCGTCGCTTTACACCGTGCCTTTTTGCTCGTCCGCTCGCTTTGTCCGGGCGTTTCTCCTTTTTTCGAGCCCGACATGACGTCCCGAGCTTGACGAGGCGGAAAAATGTAGATCCCGCGGGATTACCATTCGCGTCTTGTAAGTCAATTGGGAGAGCATAGCGACTCTCGCTTGTAATTGCGAAAAAAGCCCGGCTATTGGAGGCTCTCTGCCCCCGTTCGCCTAATGACGTGAATTGCGGACTCGCTGCTGCGTCTCTTTTTTTTTCTTTTTTTTTTGTTCATCCTTCTCTTCCTTCGGGCTCCGGCGTACAAATATGTAAGAGACGCGCTTTATTAGCGCTGCCTCCGATGCACTTCATCATAAATCTCGGATAAATTGCCTGCGCGCACGCGCCTGTCTCCCTTTCTACGGCGCTGCTCGTGAGAAATGGCCGATGGAAAGCGCTCTATCGATGAGGAATATACTTTTCCAACCAGGCCGCAGCTCGACGAGGAAAGCTTGCTTTGTAATAAATAAATGCATTTTATGCCGAGTAACCGGGCCGTTTTAACCCCCCTCTCTTATTATTTTTTTATTTATTTACATATTACAAATATTTGTACTTTTTTGCCAATCTGGTAAATAAAGGATCTGTCTATCTATCTATCTCTCTCTTCAACTTGAACCTTAGCAAATAAATAAGCTTTCAATCAATCTCCTCTCTCTCTCGATAAGAGACAAAGCCTCAGAAATCCCAAGCGTACTTTAATTAAACGGAGTGCAAGCATGTTATTAGACTAACTTTGTGGCAGATTGAGATTCTCTGCGAAAATTCGGAGACCGCGGGGGTGGTGGTGAGCCGGGAACTTGCGACTTGGAGAGAGGTAGATTCCTCGCTATATTAATTTCGCAAGTAAAGGAATAACAACTACTCGCTGAATGCGGAATTATGCGAAAGTGCAGTCAGCAACTTACAAGGGAAAAGTTCGTTACCAAGTGGAGCGCAGAGCGACAGATGGCTTTGAGATTCCCTCGCGGGAATTCGCGGAGATGAGCATCTTTATTACGGTCATCGCAGTTATTCCAGATGGAGGATTTGACGCTCCTTGCGCCATTCGCTCCGCTGTTTTTTGGGTCAAAGCATACGACGGAATGATTCATTTATCGAAAGCAAAATCAATTTCCGCTCGAATTAATTGGGTCAGGATGAGAAATGGCTTTGACCACGCTGTCAGTTTTTTTATTTGCGAAAAAGCAAGCTCGGCTGAAAACTCAGTTAAAGTTTCATATTCTACCGTCGGAGGAGCAAAGCCGATAGGCGAAATTCCTGCGCATCGCAAAAACAAAGCCAAGGAACTATTGAATTTGTCTAGAGCGTAGCTAGAAAATCCCCTCTATTAGCCTGGGAATAGCCTGTACTTTATTTAAAGGCGAATAGCAGCCTCCCACGAGCCGGAAAATTCAGCAAGACTTGAATTACAATGCGATAAGTCCTTATTATAAGCGAGTACGGCGAGGCAGCAAAGAGGACGTCTTCCAATAAGTTTCTACCCGACAGGCTCTCTCGCGAGCGGCGATGTTAATGAGAAATCGAAAATCCTCGGCGAGAAGAGAATCTCGAGGCAGGTAATCTCCTCGGATAGAAGACAAATCGGGGAGGAGCTAAAGAACCTTCTTCTCTCTCACGTCGGCCGGTTTCCCGGTAAATTTGAGGCGGCTTTTTCCGCCTCGGCGCGCGCAGGCGCCGTGACCTCGCGGGGATAACAATCTTCGCTCCTCCGCGAGAGAGTCCGCGGACACCCAAGTAGCCAACCCTCCGCCGCTGGCCCTATTAGCGCCGCGGAAAATTAACGAGCCGACCCATAAATCGCCTTTCCTCAGCGCGACAGCAAAAGTCCGAGCTAATCAATCTTCAAGGCCCGCCACTTTTAGAGGACGGACGCGCTATCATTTGCGCAAAAGTGCACAGCGCTTCCAGCCGAATCCTGTTAGACGCTTATCAACGCTCAGAGTTTAATTGTTAATACTGGCACACCTGCTGGCAATGTTAGTCAATTAGTCAACTCTTCTTCCAACAATTATTTAGTTTGAAAATTCTTCGAGTCCTTCAGCTGTCTAAGAAATTGAATAGAAACTTTATCAAGTAATTAAAATGAGAAAAGCCAATTTTCATTCTTGTTGTTTTTTGCATTCGTCTTCCTATTGACCGTCGACTCACTCAAAGATAAGACATCAAAGAAAGATCGAGCCACTTTAAAGTTTAAAGAGCCTTTCTCGCCGAGGAAAAATAAGAGAGAGAGAGAGAAAATATTTGGATCAAAACTATTTGAGGCAATTGCTGCTATCTCGCTCGAAATCGAATCGCGGGGAAATATCTGATGCAAGCCTGCGCCTAACCGCGGCTTTCGCGCTGCTCCGCCGCCGCCGCCGCCGTCGACGCAGCAAGAAAGGCTCGCGGGCTCGCAGGAAAAATCAATTGTTCGCTCGTCCCGGCAGCCGTGTAATTTTGATATTCATGGGCTCGCGTATGCATGTATTCATAATGGCGTATGAATATTCCGCGTCGGCGGGGCGTAAAATTTCGTCAGGGAGCAGCGTCCGGATGCGCCAGAGTTTTTCTCCCGCCAAAGAGGGATCTGCGATTATCAGTCTGTTCATCTTCCCGCTAGTCGCTCGGCCATAAAAGCATTTTACTGTTCTCTCTGTGCGCGTTGCTGTCCTAGAAAGCGCGGAGATTCGTGGCCCGATCGACGCTTCCTATCGATTACTGCCGCCGCGCCGCTTGAAAAAGCTGCCGGGAGCTTCGTTCCCCCCCAAAGCGGATGTCGATCGCTTTTTGCCAGAGAGCCTGCAAACGCGTTCCCCTCTATAATAGCCTATTTGCAGTTAAACGTTTTATCTGTTATTTATCACTTTGTTAGACAAGTCAGTCGGGAATCCGGCGCTGACTTAATCAACCGGAAAATTGTTTACCATATTTCAAGCAGCTACTGGCCGCGCGTGCTGCTGAATTTTAAAAGGCCGCGCGCGTGCACAAACCTTTTCGAAACTTTAGCGGGCCGGGAGAAAAAAAAAGCCAGGGCTTTCTCCGCAAAAATTAGGTGATCCACATTCGCGCGGCTGAATTACGCGATTATAAAAGTGGTTTTATCTCCCGGCGAAAAAAAGGATCCGAGTCGGTACAGTTAGCGCGGTTGCGCGCCGCAAAAACCTCCGGGGAGCCCCGGCCTATACTTAGGCGCGGATACTCGAAATATTAAGCCGCAATTGAGCGGGCCTCCTCCGTTCCGTCTGTATAGAAAAAAAGGTCGGATAACCGTGCAATAAAGCCGATAATTAGCGGGCTCCGCTGATTTATCGGGGAATATGGAGCAGCGCCGGCTATTGTTTTCCGTGCGAGTGCGCAAATTTCTGGCTCGCGTGCATGCCAAACGAGCGGCCACGTGACGAGCGAGATGCACAACTTTTATGCAGCACGTGCCCAAGCCGATCTTTCTCTCTTGTTCTCTCCGTCTGTCGACGGACGCTACTTTCCAGCTCGACCCATATGCCATTTTTCCGACACTCCTTTCGAGAGGATTCGCTCCATCGGAGCTCGCACTTGCGGTTGCGAATTTCTACGCCTCCTTTAAGATATCCCAGAGTTTTACGCTCCAGCCCGTCGAAAGTGTATATCATCAGACCATGTAAAGTATCGGGTGTTATTTTCCGAGATATTAAATTCGCGCTCGGCGATTCCGCGGACTTTGATTGATGTGTCCCCTATTTCGCAAGATTTAAATATTCACAAGATTAATGTTTAAAGTTTTCTAGAAAATTCCGATAAAAGCGCGTGTAAAATTTTCGGAAAATGAAAGAATCCCGCGAGAATTCGAGTTTAAAAATACCCGGGAGCAAGAATTCCGGCTATGCGAATAGTTTGGGTCGTCGGTTTTGAGCGAATCCGTAGCTCGTTTCGTGCTCCCTCCGTCTCTGTCGGCAGAGTATACGTACATACACGCGATACCTACATCTTCCACTCGCGTATTTTCCTTTCTCTTTCGGTTCCTTCTTCCCTTTCCCAGCGTGCACTCCCCAGTGGTCACGTATCGGCCTGTGGTTTGAGTTTCTCTAACCTTCGCGCTCTATATCGAGCTACAATCTGATTCCGCGAATATATCCTATCCTCGAAAATAGCCTGCATATTCCACAGGTAGTTTTCTGCTTACTATGCGCATTATTTTCCCTCCAGCTGTTGCTCTTACTTTTGAAAATTCATCGATGTTTAGCTTGGGCAGATTTGCAAGTCGATTAATGAGATGAATAGATTATACATTGTAAGTGATTCTCCGGAAAATACGGTGCCTTTTCGCCAGTTACTTTTTAAAATTTTCAATTTTAAAATTCAGCGCCCGAAGCCAGAATTACTCGGGCCGCAACCGCCTGAAAAGTCCTTGAACTCGAAAAGCCGCCGGTACCGTTCGTTCATAATCGAATCTAACGAATGAGGTAAAAAAGAGAAGGCCGCAATTACGGGAACCGGCGCAATAGTAAAACTGCTTCTTCTATCACTTGTCGAAAGAACGCCTCTGTTTCTCCGAGTGCCGTGGAATGCGCGGCCGCCTCCTCTCCGTCGGAAGTGGCATTATTCGAGCTCTAATAACGTAATAACTACAGGGCGATCGCGCGGCCGAGTCCTCGCGCAAGAAAGAAGAGCCACCGGGGAGTAAAAATCAGCCGCACGCCGGAGTATACTTTATAAAATAAGCCGCGGCGGCGGACGAGCCTCAGTACAGTACTTGACAAAAGTCGAAAGTCCCGGACACGCCTAAACATTCAAAGCAGGCCGTAAACTTTCGAGCGCCGCCCGAGGCAAAAAGCAGGCTTTTCCCGACAAAAAGCGCATTTTAATAAAGGGATTTCTACTTTTTCCCCGACGTTCGACAACCTCTACTCGGAGCCTGCCTTTTTTTCCGCCTTTTGTTTTACATCTGTCCTTGGAGGAGATCGTTTTGCCACACTTTATTTCTGCATTTTGTTTGTTGCTAATTTTAAATCAATAAAGCTATTCTATTTCAATAAAGCTACTCTTATATTTCAATAAAAAATGAATAAGCCCGACCTATAACGAAAGCAAAACTTTCTGCGCAGTATTGGTTTCTTTAAAGTCGATAAAATCTATTCCGACTGGTGTATAAAACAATGTTATAATTTAAAAAGTAAATCGGAGGTATTGGATTTCCCTTAGATTTTACTTTTTTGAAGCAGTCTCCATTCGTATAATTCTCAATTTCCATTCCTAACCTGAAAATAAGGCGCGAAATGAAAATGTCTATATGATAATTACGTTTATATCTTTAATTAGTCGTCCGTTCGAACAAGCACGCAGCTCCGTTCCTTTTTGTGCAGATATTTTCCTATGAGAATCAGTTAATTATCGGGACACAAGTCTGGGATCTTGCTCAATTAAGTTTTTCCATCTATTAAAGTCAAGTTATCTTGCGCGCAAGTTCTCGAGCCTAATTGAAATTTTGCGCAGTATATTACACCTAAAATCTAACATCTCCCATTATTCCGCCGAGGGATTTTTGCTCGGCACTGTATAAGAGGGAGGAAAGAAGGGCTCTCGGACTTACCTCGCTGCCGCTGGTGTAATTAGTGGTTAGTTTGATTTGCGGTCGGATTTTTCCGGGCGACTCGCGGGTCTCCTTGGCGAAGGTGGTGGCGGGCGTGGATGTCGGCTCCCTGCTGCTGCCCGGGCTGCTCGAGGAGCCCATCCGCTTGGTCGTCGAGCTGTAGGAGAGGGCGCTGGTCGTGCTCTTGACGCGCGGCTCGATCGAGACGTTCCTCGAGGCGGGCAGAGGCGTCGACTCGGTCGAGGAGGCTGAGGAACTAGAGGTGCTCGGGCTGCTCGCCGCTACGCTGCTGGTCGCCGGCGCGGCCGAGGAGCTGGGCGTAGTGGACGGCGGGCTCGGAGGCAAGGAACTCGTCGAGCTGCTGCTGCTGCTGCTGCTGCTGCTGCTGATGGCCTGGCTGCTGCTCGGGGAGGGGCTGCTGACGGTCGTGCTGCTCGGGGTCTTCTTGAGCGGAGCCTTGCTGGGGCTCGGGCTCGAGCCGAGAGCCGCCGAGCAGCTGGCCGTGAGCAGGAAGAAGGCCACCAGCAGGGGCCACGAGCGCGCCGGGGTCATCGTCTGGGCTCTGAGGAGATTCGCGCGACTATTCGACTTCTCTTCCCACCTCTCTGGTACGCTCCGCTCTCTGCAACAGATTCATTCGATTATTCTCCGAGAAAACTGTAAAGGCAAACTTCTATTCTTAAATATTCATTCGTTCGCAGCAGTAAAAATCCAATGAACTTTCAAATCAGAAGTTAATCACCTTTTCTCCTACGAAATAATGCTACTTCCCATTGCTTTACTTTAATAGAGAATCGGACGGTATGAGCATTTATTGTTCTATGAATAAATTTAACGATTCTCTTTTATAATGAAGCTCTATAAAGTCTATATTTATTATATAAATAAATTAATTTAAAAAGTAGCACGCAGAATCTTCTTTTACGCTACCCAACAAAAAACTATTTTTAATCCAATACGCTAGTAAAATGGCACGGCGCAAATGTCGATATGTCAAGTTTGCTTGGTGCAGGAACCAAATAGCAGAGATTGAAAGCGAAATCAACGAGAAGGAAAGATCTACTAATATAAGCCATCGTTGAATTTTTGTCGAAAGTCACTCTTTCACAATATTTCTTTGCTTTTACAGATAGAGTAGAAGATTTCAAAGATTTATTCAAAGAGATTTATCAATAATCGCATTACTAACAAAAGAAAAAAGCCTGAAATTTTAATGGATTTACCGAGAAATGATGAATATAAAAGAGCAGCAAATAATCGTAATGAAAAAACGATCGAAAAAATTGATCCTCGAAAGATAATCGTAATAAGCTTTAGTTTGGAGTATCCATTATCCATGAATATGCAAGTTTACGTGAATATTCAAGAGAATTACCGGCGAATAATGTGGGGCAAGTAATCCATTACTGCAGGCATTATCCGATGCAATCGCACTCGCGCAAAAACAACAGATAACTGCCTCTTATTGAGCCCGGTCGGCAATCGATTTTATCGAAATAACAAAAGCGAAAAGGCGGCATACGGACCGCACGCCGAGGTGATGAGAATTTATTGTGCTAATAAGATTACTATGTTAGTAGAACGGAATCCCGCAAATGAAACGATAAAGATTTTTCTCCGATAATGAAAGCTGCAGTGCAAGGACTCGCGGACGCGTTTCAATTAGAAGGTGCCCTCGCCCACGCCATCGGGAGGCGCGAACGTTAGACGACACATAGAGAGCGCACATAGGAGCAGAGGCGAGCGTTTATGGCCGAGGTACCGTTTCACCTCGGGATATCTCTCGCGTGCAAAGCAAGCCGCATGCAAACCGTTGCGCGTTACATCATACGAGCGCGTTCCCCTTACACTTTTTTTCCCCCGAGCCGTGTGCTCCTCTTTTTTGCTCCCCGCTCGCGGTTCTGCAAAGGAGAGAGAGACAGAGATGACGGCGCCTGGCCCAATTTCCATGCGCCGATTCGCCGCGGCTATTTTCGAACCGCATCTCCACTGGGTCGCGAGCGATGTCGCCGTGGCTCTTTTGCCGACTCTCTTGACCAGGGGGGATCGCTGCCTTTAATTACAACTCGCTCGAATTTCGGCGTGGCGTGTAATTGCCGGCCTATTAATTAGCAAATTCGACATTAAGCGTGCTTTGCGCAATTACGGGTCGTTAGCTTTTTTGAAGGCGAGCCCGAATCATCATTCAATTAATCATATAAATATTCTGCGTAAAAAAGAGGAAGGTTGCGGTAACCAAATCCCGACGAGTGGAAAATCGACTGATTACTCTGAGGAGAGAAGATAAGTTAAAAGCGATTCTCTCTTTACGTCACAGCTTGCCAAGCGGGCAAAAAGTTTTCTCGTGTTCGCGACTCCGGAAACAAATGGGACTCTATCACGATCTTGCAATGCTACACCGAACGTCATTCGCTTATACTCGCACTTTCCGCAAAGCATTCGTCTTCCCTCCCGGCCCGTCGAATAAATCAAACGCCCGGGAGATAACGTGCCGCGAAATCAATAATCCCAAAAAATCGAATCACATTGTTTCCTCGCCTAAACACGCTCGGCGCGCCAGAATTCCCGCTTGTTCCCTCCCTATCGATCATCAGCCGAGGCTCCGAACAATGCAATACAATATTCATGGCCAGAGGTGAGTGCCGGAGAAAAGCTCGCGGAGCCGGATGGAAAGTGAAGCTGGCTAAAAATTGACGGCGTCGAAGGGAAAACAAAGGCGGAAAAGTCGCGAATTAATTGCCTCCGGCGTCGGCGTATCGGCAACCGTAGGTGTGGTTGTCAGGAGCCTCGGAGCTTCCTTAACGGTAACGGATTCTTTTCCTGAGCCGCGAGCGGGAGGAAGAGAGCGAGAGAGAGAAAGACACCGGACCTTCTTCTTCTTCTTCTTCTTCTTCTTCTCCTTCTTCTTCTCCTCCTGCTACTTCTGCTTCTTCTTCGACTCGGCAAATTCTGCGGGAAATTCGAGCAGCAGCAGCAGCCGCGGCGGCGGAGGAGAGATCGAGCGATAACGGCCACGAAGGAGGCTCCGCACGTGACTCGCGCGAGAGCGCACATGTCATTTGGCATGCTCGCAGCTCGCGCCAGTTGCTCTCTAAACACTACCTCAAATTCCAGGCTCTTTTTCCTTTTTATTACCGATCCCTGTCGCCTCTCCTCCCGGAGGATTTACCTTCCTGCTTGGAAAATTCCAACTTATCTCACTCGATTTATTTTTTCGGAGCGATTCCGCGATATCTTGATAGAAAATACGCCTTTAGCTTCGAAGCTTGTTTGTACAAAGTTATTAAAAGGAAATTCCCGAAGACTCTCTTAACGTAACTTAATATTCATTTTTATATGATGCCATAAACGCGAGATGAGTCTTGGTGTTTAAATACAGCACTCTAATTACTATATGAGGCTGTTATAAATTTCTTTATGTAGCTTTATGAGCTTTATTCTGCACTTTAAAAAGAGATTAATATACTTAAAAAATGCACCACTATAACGTTAAATTTTACGTCAAACCACAGCTTTTAGCCACAAGAAATATTGTTCATCCGAGTAAAAAATATCCTTTTCGATTAAGCAGATGAGCTTCATGTTTTATACTCAAGTTCATTTTTTTATTCATTTACTGTGGGGAAAATAACGAAAAGTATAAAACTGTAATTTATAACTATCCTACTTATGAATATTTTATAATTTCTAATAAATCCAGCTTGCTAACGAAGTAGATGCTTTTTTGAAAATGTATCGAATGATAGCACCAATCAATTCAGCATTCTAAACTTGTTCATTAATTCAAGTAAGTATAACAAACAAGTGTAAAAGAAAATCAGATGCTTTATTGGCGAATGGTTCATATAGATTTGGGTCAAGGTGATTAATTTTATGAACAGATAAAATCTAAAGCTCTCGCTAAAAACACAAGCAAAATGACGCGGGACATTTTTGCACTCGCCGGCATTCGAGCCGAAGAAATGCAATAAAATTTTATGCATATCTTATACATCGCCGACCAATACCGTAAGACTCTTCCAGTTTTCGCTTTTTTCAGCCTCTAAATCCACTACGTAAAAGTGCGCGCTGCTTAATAATTAATTTACAATCCGTCCGTTACCGATAGGCAGCCTTTCATTACTAGAAACAGTGCTCGCCAATTCGCATCCGTAAAGCAATTAGCGGATAAAAAAGTCGCCGGGCAATAAAGCGCAAAAGATTCGGTACTCTATTAGCGGATGCCGTAAAGATTAACGTTACGAGCAGGGCAATCTTTCGAGCGGAATCTGCGCGGCCGCAGAAAAAAGTGGAGGAGCTCGGTCGGAAAAGCGCGCGGAGACAAAGAGGGAAAATATATCGCCGGCTAAAATCTCTCGCGGACAGAGCTGATAGAAGCATTAAGCAGCGGGGAGCCCCGTTTCCCAGCGGCGCCGTGACAAATGGACGGCCCCGCGAATTTATAACATTTTCCACGGCTACCGGCCTGCACGGCGAAACAGCCAAATGAATCGGCTCTTTTCCGTTCGGCCGCAAATTGCGGCCCGTCCTGCTGCGCGCAACCGCACATACGATCCTTGCGGTTTTTCCACTTAGCTCTATATATAGAGTCGAGCGGCCGGCGAATAATCGCTTTATCGCGCGACGACGACGATATGCATCGGTACACGATAATAACCGGTACGCGCGAGTACTTTGTGTCGAGGCAGCTACCCATTTATTATCACCCTCGGACTCGCCTCCTTCCAAGTAATTCAGACTCTAGCGCGAATTCAGCCACTCGGCCTCGAATGCACTCGAATTACAGGCGAGCGTCTGCACGAAAAAAAAACCAGAGCTTCCGGCCCTAATTGCGTCATTTACTCGAAAAAAAGCCGCCTAATAACTATATCGCGCCGGAAACGGAAAGGTCGCTTTTTGCTCGCGCATTCCACGAATTACGCGCTTCTGTCCACACGTCAATCGTACCTGCATAAACACTGGAGGCGCTCGGTGGCTGGGGGTCGACCAACGACTTTGCCTGGAGAACTCACTATCACAGGTCGCGCGAACGGTAGTTAAAAAAAGCGTGATTTCGTCGGCGCTTGAACTTGACACTGAAAAGCAGCGGCGGGAGAGAGCGGCCGGTCAGCGAGAGAGAGAGAGAGAGAGAGAGAGAGGAGCTGAGCCGAGAGAGGTTCAGCCGCGCGTTCGAGTCCGACTGCGAGTTCTCGTAGGAGGGGTCCTGCCTATGAGTCCCCGCTAGTCCCACTTACGGACCAACCAGAACCCGAGACTACCGGGGATTCCTAGGCGGCATCTCCGCCAATCCGGCTGTCGAGCGCACCTCTCTCTTACTCTCGGCCGCGGCGCATCCTCGCCACTCGCGCCAAAGACCGAGGAGAGAGAGAGAGAGAGAGAGGCCGAGTGCACCGGCTAATTACCGAGCCTAACGAGCAAAGGGCCCGAGCCCTTTGTGCCTCCCTCCCCTCCTTTTTAATAACTTACTTTCTCACAAATCTTTACTGCCCAAGAGCAGTGCTTTTCTCCTCCAAAGCTCTGGCGAGCGTAAGGAGGTGGAAAGTGCGAGGTGGAAGGTGCCGCGAGCGATTCGATTAAAACAAAAATTATTACTTACTTATACTTTTACTGGAATAACAACTTTGTTACTAATATGCTTTCGTCGACGTTTCCTCCAGTAAATGATTATTTATTCGGCATGAAAAGGCCAGATTTGACGAGCGTTATTTGTACAGAGCCTTATTAAAGCTCGTTGCTTTTGATTACGTGCGGCTTTTAAGTGTTGGCCACAAATTAAAAGGATGATGCTCGCGCCGATGAAAAGACGATTAACCTCCTTAAACATGCATTGAACTCTCGATTTAATTTATAATGCTTATTAATCAGGCTGATCGGCCTCTATTTTAGCGGAATGGTTATATTACGCGGAGATTTAAGATCCCCGAGGAAATCCTACACGGGAAGACATAAATAATCGGCGATCGCGAGGTAAAAATCGCGGCGCAGCGCTCGTTTTATCATCGAACGAGTTTATTTACATGCCTGCCCCGGCATTAAGTATATCTCTATTACACGCTCTCGCATTATTCATCCGAATCTAATTACTCGGCGCCCTTTGTGTCTCCCCCCGCCTGCGCCCCGGCACTTTTATTGAAAAGCATCCGAGCAAAACAATCGATCTCGGAATGTTTCCGCGTAGCTACACTTGTGCTCTCTTCTTGGTTCGGAGCGCAAAGCTTTTTGCGGGGGAGAGAGAGAGAGGCGAGCGTGCGACCGGCGAGAAAATTACCCGCGCGCGGTTTTACGAGCGGCGGCTCGCGCCGAGAGAGTCGCTACTGCCACCGACGCGCGCCCGCGCCAAGATTTTGCAATAAGTATATCATCAGCTGGTCATAAATGTCGTTTCGATGTGAGAAAGCCGCCGGGGGAATTCGCGCTAACGGCCGAGTTTTATCATTCCAGAGGCCTTTATTCCGACTCGGCTGCGCTCCTGCTGCTGCTGCTGCTGCCGGTGCTGCTGCTGCCTTTCACATAACCGTCAGCGAGCTCGATCTTTTTCCGAGGCTTCCTCTCTCGCGCGCCGAGCTTTTTGTCGAGCGCCTCCGTAACGCCCTTCGAAAAATCGTATAATTAACATCCCGCCCGCCTCTGCTGCTTCTCCTGCCTGCCTGCCTGCCTGACTGCCTGCCTGCTTTTCTCGAGCGAGAGAATCAATGGGGCCACGGAGAAGAGAGAGAGAGAGAGAGAGAGACGTCACTCGGAATTCTCCGGAGCAGCGATTTGGATTGAAGCTTTCTATTTAACTTGCCTATTGCAGTGCGTCTTTGCTTTGGCTTTTTATCGCTTCATCCCGATGCCCTTTTTTCCAAACGGAAAACGTTCCGGTTAAATACCTGGAAGAGTGAATCTCTAATTAAAAACGCTTTTCAACAAGGATGCGTAAGAAACGTTAAATAGAATTGCTCACTAGTCGGAACAAATTTTCTCAAACGAAGCCGAGTTCGAGTACTAATGGATTACGAGGTGGACAAAGAGTCGTCGCAAAAATTTTAAATTTACACTCTAGTTCCATACATTGACGTAATCTTTATTATAAATTCCAGTAACGGTACTTTATTATAGAGTATTTTGCCGCAAAATACGACAATCTTTTACTATATATTTTACATATTTTCTCGTATAGCAGACATTTTTCGCAGTAAACTCCGGTCTAGAAATATTTTCCTAAGTATTCCCCGTTGGAAATTTTAACGACTTCTTAACCATTTTTATCATCCACAAAGTCCGAATATATTTGCATGCAAATATTTTATATAGTCATCGAGTTAAACTGAAAACGACCCTTATATATAATTGTGCAAAGATAGCGACTATTTCTCGCGAATTTTATTTGCACATTTTTCAAGACATAACTTCTCGAGCGAGAACGCATGTATTAATTAATTTCGAATGAGATTCCATTAAAAATTAATACGCGAGTGTGAGATGAACGGCCCTCGAAGGTATATTAAACCGAGCAATCGCGGTGGCTGTTGCGCCTCCTCAATCAATGGTAAGCATTCTCCGAAATAATGAAATTTCCTTGGCCGAAAATGAGCCGGCGTCCGCGAAAAAGGCTAAAAAAGGCGGCATTCCCGTGCACGGAGAGCCGTAAAGAAGGTGAAGCAGAGCTTAGGATAATTCGTTTTGCTCGAGCGGGGCCGATGCAGCGCTCGATAATATCATCACCCGGAGCCATTTGTCGACATCGTTCCGCGCTGATCGACGCGGAAAAGAGAATTGAATAGAATTCGGCCGGAGAGAGAAGATGCGGAAAGCACTTGCCTGCTCGGTCGAGCAGCGAAAAATGTATTGAGCATGAAATTGCTCCAGTTCCCATCGGCGCCCCGCAACAACTGCAGCAGCCTATCGCCCGGCTACATCTTTCCTCGCGCTCGGCGGGTATGCGTGTGCATGTACGTGTGTACGCGCCGCGGGCTCCAGTCAACTTTCGCGTTTATTTTTCTTCCCTTTCGATATATACGCGGAAAATGAAGCGGAGCCTCTTTTTCCCGCTAATGATTCTTATCGATGACTATCATCGACGAGCGGCAATTTATATTTAGAAGGCTGCCGCGCTGAAAAATTGCCGAGGAGAAATGGGCTAGTCGGAAATTATTTATCCTGCTCTTCAAAGTTGCTTTTGATATAGGTGCAATTGCCGCGGGAGAAGATATTTAACTTATTTTTGAAATTCAATATTCCGTTTATTCAATCGAAAATATACGTGTCACTGAGATTACCAAGGATTTTAATTAAACTAAAAGGCTGCAACGTCTATTGCATTTTGAACAAATATTTATATAGATTTTTTTAAAAGTTGTTTGGAGTTTATATTTTTCATGGTATAAAAAACGAGTGTTTCTACATTTTGTCAAAGCAAACAGTGATATACGAAAAAATGACACATTTTTCAGGCAATAAATAACCCCACTTTGGTGGACCCTCGTCCATAGCAGTTTTTCTGAAAAGAAATAAATTTCGAAGATAAAATAAACTTTATGACAGTAGCCGCGGGGAGAGTGCGCTCGGGAAGAGCGCAAGATCGATTTAGCGCGACTCTTTCTAACTGTCCATCGGGCATCGGTGCTCGCTGTTGCACCGCGAACGCTACCTTCCCTCTCACGCGACTCTCCTGTTTGTTCTCGCGAGCTCGTGCGTTTGCACAGGGCGACGATGTACACGTGCGCGAGATCACTATAACTGTTTATTCGACAAGCGCTTTCGAACCCCGACTAATTGCGCTCCCGCTTTAATTAGCAATTATAAGTTATGTGGCCTCGCATTGTGTCCTCCCTCTATATCCGTTTTTCCCTAGAGCGGACCTTTAAAAAAACCATGTCGATGACTTGTTTACCCAAAGTATGACACTCTGCCTGACGGTTTTCAATTTGCAGCTTGATAATAAGCGAGAGCGTAATTAAAATTTTACCGCCGCGGGAGGAAAATTGTGCGATGCCTTCTTTCGACTGTTAAACGTGACTTTGAGGGCCGAAAATTACGTTTTGATTGAGATAATAGAAAGTAAAAGGCGCCCGCCGGTAAATGAGCACGACGTAAGGCCCCGCTGTCGAAAAAACAGCTTAGGCGGCTGAGGCGTCATTAAAGCATACAACCTTTTTTCGACAGGCTCGTGAATATAACTTTGATATACGTCGTATCTTAAGTATATCTTAAGCTGTGGAACGTATACGGCAATCTTCTGATGAATCTCAATACAGACAAAAACAAGACCTATCCTTATAATGCAGTAATCTATTCACGATTAAAATCCTCGAAAAAATGTTTGTTTATCTTTTACCGAACCTTTCCTCCCGCGGAAAAATAATCCAGCTATATACCTCTCGTTCATTCATTAACGGATCTGTAAAACAAGAAGCTCGAAGCAAGCTCATTTTATGTAGCTTGAGAATTCGCTTTACTCGCGAGTTAATTAATGCTTTTAAAATGAGCTCTTCATATTTACAGTCTAATAGAAGGAGTTGTATCAATTTTTTCTTCACGACTAATCTACATAGTTTTTGTAATTAATTATTCCCAGGCTTCTTACCTACGATTTAACTTTTTGCATGAATTTACTGCAATATTTTGATTCTCAACAGGTAGGTAACGCTATCCGAAGAAAATAATAACAGTCTACAATAATTAGCTCGTGCAACAACAGTACAAAGGCGCAGTCGTTTGTATAAAATATTTTAATTAGCTTGAAAAGTTTGCATCGTAATTTCTCAGCTGGAAAGCCGAGAAGTAGCTTTGCTGGAGGCTGCGCCCGCAGTCAGTATCGCGTAGTTTTCCCGGGCCTGTCTATTCCCTCGGGTTCTTTTGATATTGATAAGTTAATCATCCAGATTCTTGGAAAAAAAAATGAACGCACGCGCCGCAAGAAGGCAGCGAGGGACGTTGATTGCTTAGAGATACGTCGATTCCGAGCTTTCAATCCGCTTGCGTTAATTAAGAGCCCCCTTTTCTATTTTCTCAGGCGCAGCCGCATCCGAGATAATGCCGCGCGCCGCGTCGCGGCTGCCTTGCCTGCCTACTTTTTTCCCTCAATTCTACCCCATCTTGCGGTTTCGCTTCACTGTTACCCAGCTAAGAAGACTTCGGTGCGGTATCCTTTATTCTCTCTGAGCCGGGCTTTTCAATAACTTTGATGAATCGCACTGCTGGCGCGTGCTGATTATAAGACGAGGCGAATGGCTTCTTCTGACATTGTACAAAACGAAGAGGAGGCTTAGGAGCCCCCTACTTACTCGATTATTCCCCATCGGGTATAATTTTAAAAACTAATTTAGAAGGATGCTTGGGAAATCCTTTATAGATACACTGGAATGGAAGTATTTTTAGCTTCTTAGCATACCTGGAATTTGCCTGGCTAAGACTTTGTACTCTATAAATACAATCCACTCTACTCGAGATTTCTACTAATTTTAATTTCAAGCGCAAATAAAAACAATCAAAGGTTTTAACATTATCGTATGACTTTGATACTCTCAAAGACTTGAAACTATTAGATTTTCTAATAATGTGGTTTTGAACGCAGTTGTGAAAAAATAAGTTAACAAGCTAAATGGCGCCAGAAAGACTTGCCGTTAGTTTTCTCTCTCCTAAAACTATAATACGATTTAAACTCGAAAAGTCCGCAAAGAAAGTCGTGAAAAACTCCTCTCTCGTTTGGAAATGTACTCTGAAGCGCTAAATCCTAAAAATAAGCCCTTCGCCACATCTCATTAGAGGAGTGCCTTTTTCATTTTCCATGAGTTTGCCTGGAGGCTGACTCGAAGACGCCCGTAAAATCTATTTATACTTTGCCGAAGAAGCGGGCCGTCGTTCGCTCCGACAGTTATCGCCTCAATTTCCGTGAGCAATTATCAATCGAGCTGCTGCGCAGGAAGCAGCTCGCGAATCTAGATTTTAATATAGATACCGCAAGTCGTCGGCGACTTCTGCATTCAATTACGTCGGCAGCGGGGCATACAATATACACACGCGTCTTTCCATTATATGCAGATGCCCGGCCGAGATTGCGAGCTTAATAGATCGAAAATCCCGACGGAGCATGGCGGCGGCCTCTAATCGGCCGCCAAGCCGCCGCAAAAACGGAAGCCCGATGTCTTTCGCCGATTAACAATGTCGGACGGCTCAACACTTGTCGGAACAAATCTGGTTGAGGCTGCTGCTGTCTTCGACGGGGGGAGGCTGGAATTTATCGGATCGAGCGCGGCCTAATTATGAATGTATTGCAGCTTTTTCAAAGGTATTCGTGGCTCGAGGAAGCGAGTTTATTGCCGGGATTAGAATTTACTAGAAATTCCATTCGGGTATTTTCTTGTAATAGATAAACCGCATTTATCATTAGCATTTTTAGGAAATAACAGTAAAATATTCATTAGTTTTTAGTTTGAAAATTTCATCATTTTTATAATAAAATTGCTATAAAAAAAAGCAGTAGCAAATCATTCGAAGTGTATAAATCACGCTGTTATTTAATCGCACTCTGGCGAGTAGTTTGAAGCGAGTTAAAAAAACTGGTTGGAATCAAAGCAAGGAAAGTTAGTGCAGCTCTTTTACCTAACCACACGCTGGAACTTCCAACAACTAGTCTAATTGCCTCTACTTCGCTACGCACGAAGCTGCGCACGAATCAATAACTTTTTCTCTTCCTGCTCGATTCCACACATATTATCAATGAGCTAGAATCATTGTTCGGCATGATCTCGGTTTTGCCCCATCCCGAGCCCACAGTCTAATAACACTCCGCTCTCCGGCAATTAAATTTTATATCGTTCGCAAATTATCCGCTCGTCCAATCTCTCTCCTCGGCCGTGCGCTTCTGTTATTTTCAATAATACCCGGGCATGCAAATGCCCGCGTTTTTCTCGCTCGCGCTCGGTTTTAATTCGCCTTTGGCAAATATTTGCGACGATTCGCGAGCTCGTAAAGCCGGTAACGAGCATCTGCACGTGTATTTTTCCGGCCCCGCAAGCCGAGGCATAACAGTAATTATGCCGGGCCGGGCGAACACTTTCGCGATTCATTCGGCCGGCTTTTTGCCGGCGTGCGATTCGTCAAAGTCTCCGCTGCTGCTGCTGCTGCCGCTGCTGCCGCTGCTGCCGCTGCCGCTGTTGCTGCTGCATTCCAGTTTCCTCCGGTCTCGCCTTGAAAGTGGCCGAGGGCACTTTGGTGGTTAACAAGTTCAAAGACAGTGGTACCGTTAGTCTACCGCTGCCGGCACGACCTTCTCGCTCCCTCTCCAAGCGCCCACAGAGAATACAAGCAGTTGCCAGAGAGAGAGAGAGAGACCGACTACAAGGATGTTTATTTGGGGGCGAAAGTTTACCGACGTTATTAAGCACTTGCTATTTGCGTCCTGATGCAGCGGACGCTGTTGCTGCTGCTGTTTCTGGCTTACGTAATTAGTACACGAGAAGAATTTTTGAGAATCTTGGATATAAAGACTTGCATCGAGTTTCCCTTCCTGCTTTGAGGATTTTTTAAGAAAACACTTCTTGTCCGCGCGAGTAGAAAGTTTATCGTAAATTTCTAAATGAATTGACACTTCTACATTGGGCAATAAATCATTTTCCCAAAATGAGCAGTAAAATTTTTCTCTTTTTTTGCAAGCAATCATTAAATGAAACGATTAATGGTTGTTGTAACTTCTTCATTGACAACATTAATGCCATCTGTGTCGCTGTCGTTCCCGCACAGTAACATTATTCCAGACGAGATTAGCTTTATTGAACGTACAGTAATATTGTCAGCGGAATTCGAATAAAATGCTTTACAAAGCGTGCAATAAAAGTTTTGCGCAAAATTTCTTTATCGTTACTCGACGCTTCGCGTGCGAGGCAAGACATGTTCTACACGTGAAAGGGACAATGTCAAAAGCGGCAGGCCAGTAAAACAGCAGGAATGCAGGCCTGAAAATCGCAGTTACTCATTTTTGCAGCGTAACGATCGTGTAACAATCGTATTTACCTTTACTCGGAACCGGTGCGATGCTGCACTCCTGAGGTTCTCCTCCGCTTTTTGCCTCCTCCGGCGCTGCAGCTGCTTTTGTGCCGAGTTTCCGCTTTCGGAGCAAGAGAGAGAGAGAGAGAGAGAGAAGCGACGCCGTCACGTACAGAACCTGAATTGATTGATCGATCGAGCGAGCCTCCCGAGAAAAATCGCAAGTGTGAATTACGTTATTTACCCGCGCGATCTCTCGGTAATGCTAACGAATTACATTGAATTTCTCAATCGATCTCGATTATTAATCTCGATCTCGCGTGCCCAACAGCCCTTTGAACAAGAGTTTCCGAAACGATTACGCCGCCGGTAAAAATCGCCCTTTAATATCGGCAGCAGAAGTTAATTATCGATTTTTATATAGGCGCGATTGAGCGATAAATCGAATGGGCCCGTGAATATGAAAATTAATTAATTCACCACTCCCATTAGGCTTTACGAGCCCATTAAGGGAAATCAGTTTTTTCCCGGGCTTCCTTTTTTCTATCGACGAGAATTATGAGTCACTGTGTTTACAAACGTCATTCGGTAAAACAAAACGGCCATGATAAGGCACCGAGTGCACAGATCTTTTTTCTCATAGCCAGTTTCTAGGTTAATTAGTTTTCTTCTCGAAATTAAGCATGCAGTTTCCCCAAGAAATTGGGAAAATTTGGGTTAAAAATGCAAAAAAACGGTCCACTTCCAAAGAGGAACAGCCAGTTGAGTCGAGAGTCGTAAGCGCATTCCGTTTTAAAAAAAACACAGGTGTTTGGGACTTGCCTCAATACATTTATGCATCTACTTGCACCGAGGAAAAGAAATTATTCTACTTACTTCGGGATTGTAATTATTAAGATGGTATTTTTTAATGTTGCTCCGCTGCATGAAATTTTAACAATCAATATTCAGCTTTACTGAAATTTGCATGCTTATGATTCCATTGAATTTCTGTGCCGCATTCAAGCATTGCTCTACGATCATACTAATTTTTTGAGTAACTTGGAAAACATTGTTTGTTATAACGCTCACACAATAATATCTATGAAAATAGTCATACGTATGACTTTTCAAGGAAAATAAACATTTGAGCAATGAAGACATTTGGCAAAGAATCATATGCGAACGAAACCCTTTTTAACCTAGGACAATAAGGATTTGAATTGAAAAAACGGCACTTTAATAGTCGTACGAGTAATTTCGTTCAAAGTTAAATCGGAAATTATTAGCCAATGAAAAGCATTGGAATCATCTTCGGAAAGCCTTGGCCACATTCGCGGCAATAAATCTCTCTGGTGATTCGCGATGCAGACCGAGAGCCGCTTTCCCTCAGCGTCCGTCGAAACGACAGAGCTCTTACTTTCCGGCGTCGTCCGCTGCTTGGCGAGGGAGCGAAAAAAAGGGGCGGCCGCGCTGCACTTGACACACAACGGACTTTCTCCGCGTTGTTGGCGCTTGCGCGCGAAACACGTGCTGCCCGTGTGTGGCCTTAATATCCAATTTCCCAGGTTGGAAAAGCGCGCGGAGAAATAAAAGGGAGAAGAGTATTATGAGCGATTCGTATCTGGCTCGGGTCATCCTCTCGATATATAAAACTTTCTAGCGGCGCCTCCGCCGAGAGAGTCGAGCGACGCTTCTCGCATCTCAAGCGCACTTGGCATGGATACGTCTCGATAACGACTTTTACCGGGGAGCCCCGTTGCCCATAGCTTTCCTCCGCGAGAAAACGCAGCGACAATCGGCTTCGACACCTCGGATTAATCGGCATATTTTTATCGCCGCACTTTCTAACCAAGCCTTTCTATATCGACGTCCGACGCCGAGATCGCGATTACGGACCGACACAAAGCGATGGAAAGTCCTGGAATTCAGAACTTTTGCTCCTATTAACAGTCCGACTGGCAATTTGCTTCGAATCCAAGAGTTTTGCCCTACAAAAGTCCCATCAAACATTTATAGATTTTGCATTAATAATCTTGAATAACTATACAATTAAGTCGAGAGGCTCGACAGTGTTGATTTCGCTCGGACAAGTTTAAAGCTTCGAGTTTAAAGGAGCCTAAAGTTTTTATTCGAGTTTTATGAATTGAAAGATTGATATTGCTTTCAATTTGAAGCCTACTTAACGACACATTACTGATACATATCTATACCGGAGGCGCTAAAGACTCATAGCTAACCGCATGTAAGTACTTCCTGCTCAGTTTAAAAAGCAACAAAAAAGCAGTTAAACCGAGAGCTATCCCAGGAGTAAAACTACCCGCACGAGCGACGCGATCAAGATTTAAATCAATAGTGCAATAATGAGCGGAGTTTTCTGCGCGCACTTTCTACCCGGGGAAAACAATGCAGCGCGAGCGAGCTTCCACGCGAAGCAGTGGAAAGTGGATATTACAGTGGAAGAATTAAATTCCCCGAGCTCCGAGGCTCAGCCTGGAAAGGAAATAATCATCGGGGAAAGGCAGGCACCGGGTGATAAATGAATTAGGGGCGTGCTACGTGCGTGGGCAGCCCGATCCTCCGGCGAAATTACAATGCCGGCTCTCTCGCGGCAGGGGTCAGAGTTCGCGGGGAATTTATCGCCTTGAGTTTTTGCCAGGGAAGCGGCGAGTTTCGCCGAGTGCGCCGAGTGCGCCGCCACCGGAATATCTCACGATCGGATTGCACGAGTCATGCGAACTCTTGTCACGCGTGCGCGCGAGGGTCACGGCGCTGCCGCATAATGAGAACAAAACGGATCTGGCGCCCAGAAAGCCCAAGCCCGAGGAGTTTTCATATATCTATAGACGCGCAGCTTTCGATTACCGTCATTATCGTCCGCTCGCTCGCTCTTTTATTCACCTAATCGGCTATCCCTATAAAGCTTTATGGCCGCGGCATTAAAATGCGCAGAGATACGATCGCCGATCGGAAAACTCGTGTCATTAAGCGCCGGGATTTTAATGGCGAGCTTTTAGCCTCGGGAAAATTAATTTCCAAATACTGCACCGAGAGATTTAATCTACGGGGGACAAACCTTTCATCAGGCCGGGATTACCCGCGGAATCCCCTGAAATCTAGCCAATCTGTAATCACCGCTCGCAAAAATTGGAATCGATCGCCGATAAACACTCGAAATCGCAGTCATAATTGAAAGGCGCATTAACGAGCCGCGGCCGCGGCGACGTTGACTGATTCCCATTTTCAATGCTCGAGACCCGATAAAGCGTCGATTCGAACTCGGAAATTACGAGCTGATTGCTTCGCTTAGGAGCGTTAACTCTTCATAAAGACGTTAAATCGAAGCGAAACGACGGATCGTTCTCGGGTCTTCGTTACCGGGCCGAGAAAAATGATCGCTCGGTCGATCGACACTTTACGGACGGCTCGATCGCCGAAGGGACGCGGCAGGCGGATAATTGTCGCCCGGCATCGCGTGACTGCCCTTAGAGCCTTGGGTGCGTGATGCAGGCTACTTTTGCACCGAGCCGAGCTAACAGTCTTATAAGTCAAGGGCAATAACCCCGAGCAACGCGGACGCAGGCCCAAGAGCACTTTGTTAACCCTCCGAGCTCTAAGATCGATCCGCCTTAGGATCCAGAGCGGACTTGCTCTTCTTCTTCTTCTTTCTTCTCCATTTCTTCTCTTTAATTATATAAGGGCCTTTGTGGAAAATCGCAATCGACTATCTTTCATTCTGATGAGTCTTGCTTTTATTGAATTGGAGAAAAACCGACTAAAGACAGTCTTTAGGAGAGTTAATAGTAGCAAAACGAAGCTGATAAAAACTTGGGGCTGCAAATTTTTTAACGTTTTTGTCAGGTTAGTTGCGCAGATAAAAATCGAGATAATATTTGGTTGCGAGAAATTTTAAGACTTTTTTAAAATTCAGTAAAGATTTAATATCTGTGTTACGGCGAGGAAGTAAACTTCAAGAGCTCTTTAACCGGTTTGCAGTGAAAAAAATAGTCCAAATTAGATTAAAAAATGCCTGCAAAAAGAGAGGTAAATGACAAATGTCTCTCGACAAACAGTTTCTCTGACATTATTTTGCATAAAATTCTGGTTTACTTTGAATGCAAGAAAACAATAGTAAGAGGAAGCGAAGAGATTTCTCGAGTGCTAAAAGTTTTATTTTTAAAAACGTCAAAGCAGCTAAGCTAAAATTGCTCAGAGCACGAAATTAATTACAGTTTCGCTGAATCGACGCAGAAAATCCAGAATTACTTTCGACCGAGTGCAACTGAAACGATTACCAATTTCGCAAGTACGTGCATTTCGAGAAAGTAGACGTTTTCCTCTTATTGAATCGGCGTAAAAGAGTATTAAAAATTAAAAATAAGTTTTTGCCAAGAGAAGCACGGGCAAAAGAAGTAAGCAAGCAAGCAAGCAAGCAAGCAAGCAAGCAAGAAGGAGCGAGCAGAGCGGAAGGCAACGAAGCGAGTAGAGACAGACTCGCTCGCTCGCCGGTGTATTAGTATCGCAAGTAGAACGAACCTTGACATTGCCCCGCTCTCTTCCTTGGCTCACGATGCCCGAGAGTAGGCGCCCATTGCAGCCGCGGGATCGATATACCCGCTCCGCGGTCAATGATTTACCGGATGGGGGGAACCCGGACACTTTTCTTCCCTTTCAAATAGCAGTCTGCGTGGCTGCGCCGACGGTGCATCTATATGTATATTTATAGACAAATGCACGGCTCGTGCATATTGATTCTCCCCCTATCCTCAAACACTCTCCGTGCTTTGTCCCCACCCCCTCCTCCTCCTCTCTCTCTCTCTCTCTCTCTCTCTCTCTCTCTCTTTGCTGCGGCTGCTGCTTTTGCCCTTCTCTGAACTGTGATTCCCGATGATAAGAGACGTGGGAGTTGGCTTTGAAAGTCTAATTTTTCAGCCTTTTTTTCGATTAGTGGAAATTTATTCCGAAATTGCTGCTATAAAAGGATTTTTATTCGCTAGAAGTATAAAGTTTAATTTATTTTATACCCTTCC
This sequence comes from Ormyrus pomaceus, assembly GCA_900474385.1. Classification (NCBI taxonomy): domain Eukaryota; kingdom Metazoa; phylum Arthropoda; class Insecta; order Hymenoptera; family Ormyridae; genus Ormyrus; species Ormyrus pomaceus. The sequence goes on from UCOM01000396.1 coordinate 76,207, forward strand.
GAATTATATTGCTGCTGAATTCAGAAAAGCGCTTTAGTTTCAAAGCGGATTGCTAAAATATTCTAGAATTTAGTTCATTATAAGCTCAATATAATACTTCCATTTAATTAACAGAATTCGCCTTTATGCATTAAATTTCCACAATAGGCGGTATAAAGTTCGCTCGAATGAATATTTTATTAGAAAGAAGATGGTAAATTATTCTCGGCGAGGCAGATGCGAAGGTGCAAACAGCAAAATATCTGTAGCTTCAGCTTTTATACGTAACAAATGCCTATAACAACACTGAAACTTTAGCTATTCAAGTGTCTTTCTCAATAGAGCTATTCTCGAGTCAATTAAGCGAACTTTTAAATTCGCACAATAGACGATAGAACTTGTATAAGCAGTACGACTGTCAGAGATGATACTAAACGATAGTTTAACCTGTCAAATTAACTTGAAGGAGAAAAAATGTCTGTATAATTTGGTAAAATTATATATAATGATAATGGTTAAAATTGGACAATAATGAAAGAGGATATATTATCAGTTTGATAAAAGTTTATTGAAATTCACTTAAAGTAGAACGTAACGACATCTGTGTATCTTAAGGTAAAGCCTCAGGTAGATATCTAATTTACCATCAATGAAAAAGTACAGTTTACAGTGCGCTTATGATAAGTAATACCGATCGCAGCGAGTCTTGTTACAAAAGTACCTTTCGTACGTTTCGTATATCGAGAAAATCTAGGAATATTATATTATAAATATAAACAATAAAGGGAAAAACAGCGTTTTAACAGTATCGTGATATATTTTATTAAAATGTAATTAATTATATTATTCAAAGACGAGTAGCGTCGATATCAAATCGACCAATCATTCGATTCGCTGTAGTCGCTATCAAAGTTACAATTAATAGTTAAATCGTAGCGCAAGGATCTTAAATTAAACCTTCATTCGATATGTACAGTCGTCATTACATGGCAGGTGAAGTTACGTAGTTCGATTAATACATATGAGAATACTTGCATCGCTTGATTCTAATGGTAATGATGACGGCGATGATGCGATGTACAACTAAGAATAATTAAAATAATAATGCGATAATAATAATACAATAATAATAATAATAAATCAAATCATAACCCTAGTAGAAATTCGTCAGGTATAGTTGAGTAATATGTGCTTCGAAGGGGGGGGAACGATCGTAGTTAAAAGTTTCTGGCCAGTGTGCTGCTGGTCGAACTTCGACTAGGGAACAATAATAAATTGTAATAACAGCTCTCGTTATTATCGATCGCGACTCCGTGATAAATGGTAAATATAAATGGCGCTAAAGAGGAGGACGATGCCGGCGAGTAAAATACGACACAATAACGATTATAATCAATAATAATCACATCTCTCTCTTTCTCTCTCCCTGTCTCTCTCTCTCCAGCTCTCGGGTTGAATATCGATAAAATTTGAAAAAATATTCATCGTTATAGCTTAGAACATAATCAACTATACACGTATCTATACAAAATCAACGAGAAGGATCTACCTTTGAACAGGTATCTCTATAAAACACATCGCGGTTAACAATAATTGGGGAGGGGTCCAGTCTCTCTCGGCGCGTTATATTAGCGAAATATCTGTCTCGTGTCGGGGGTCAAGAGGCTCACGCACGCTCACGCACTCAGTCTCAGTCACGCGATAAGGCCATCTTTCTCTCTCTCTCTCTCTCTCTCACGAGGCCTGGAAGACTCTTCCGAAAAAGGTACTGCTTGCTCTTGCTGCCGCCGCCGCCGCCGCCGCCGCCGCCTTCACTCCAGCAGGGTGTAGACCAGGTCGTTCGGGTGGTGCATCGGCATGCAGTGACCCCGGTAGACCTTGCCGCCGAGCTGGTCGTAGAACTTGGAGGGCAGCGAGCCCGGGTCGGTGTGCCGCCTTGGGCACCGGAACCCCTTGGCGCAACTGCACAGAGGCGAGTCCGTCACCTGCTCCAGCTGGGACTTTTTCTTGTTCACCGAGAACAGTCGGCACGGCTCCTTGGCCTGGCAGCGTATCCTCTGCGGACAGATCAACCGTTAGCATTCTCTCCTCTGCTAGCTCAATTTTTCTCCAACCTACCTTTTGCATGGAGCAGCCGAAGGAGTAGATGAAGGCCGGCTGGCCGTCCTTCGGTCGGTAGTACTGGATGTTTATCAGGTAGGCCGAGCTCTCCGGTCGGCACCTGCAGTGTATTCTTTGGATGGTCGTGTTGGAGGGCTCGCCGCCGTGAATTATCGACATTGCGACATCGCTGCAAAACCATTAATAATTAAGAAATTGCTTTTCTTTTAAAAAATAATACGACTAGCTTTATTAACGCGGCAATTCATTGTTTGACAACACGCAAACTAGCTCTAATTGTGCTTGATTGGTTAAATTGCGGGAATTTATAGGGAAAAATTTCATTAAAATGCGCTCATTACTTTTTAAGTAGAATCTACTTGAGCGCATTAAAAGAGGCTAGCGTTTGTTTGTTTGTTTGTTTGTTAAATTATTTAAAACTCACTTGAAAAAGTGGCAGAAGGGAAGGCGCTTGACGGGCTCGCAGATCTTGTACTGCGTTTTCTTGTCAGTGATAGTGTGGCCGTCGTCGGTGCGGAGGCTGCGCGAGCAGGTTTGTCCAAAGGGGCAACGGCACTGCCTCTCCACCCAGGGATTGCCGTACGTGTCCACCTTGCTGCAGACCTGGTTCTTCTCGCGACACTCGGGCAGATCCTCCTCGCTCTTCTGCAAAGCGCAACAATCCCAGCGTTACTCTCTCCGCTCCCAATTCGAATCAGCTGATCAGCTGATCGGCTGACCTTAGCGAGCAGTGCCTCTCAAGCCGACGAGAGGCAGATGCGCGGGCCAGGCTTTGCGGGCAAAGTCGTTGAAAGAGAAAGAAGAATCGGCCGGAAGCGGAAAAAAGCCGGAAAAAAGCCGGGAAAAAAAAGCGGAAACGGAAAATTCCCATCCGGGGGCGGCTTTCGGCTTTTCCCGTTTCCCCCGCGGCGCGGCGAAAAGGCTCGCCGGCGAATTAGCGCTCTCCGGTAGTAAAAAATAATGGCTGAATAGGCTCCTTTAAGAAATGACGGAAGTCGCCCGCCCCGAGGGAGAATAAGCCGGAAGTCCCCACTGCGCGCTCTCTGTCCCACAATAGGCCCAGCAAATCATAACATCCTTCTCTCTCTCTCTCTCTCTCTCTCTCTCTCTCTCTCTCTCTCTCCGGCTGAGCGACAAGCCGCGCATTTGCCGAGCTTCGCTGCCTTTGGAAATCCAGATTTTATACCTGCGCGAGTGCGGAAGTGCGCCGCGGGAAAAAGGGACATTTCCTTCCTTCCTTCCTTCCTTCCTTCCTTCCGAAATTTGCTTCCGAATGGCCTTTTCTTCGGGTAGGAAGTAAGGGATTGGAGGCGGCCGTCTCGCGCACAATGCACCGGAAAAGCGTGGAAAAGCCGGCGACTCGGCTTTGTGAGCGCGGAGATTCTCGCACGAGGGAGGGAAGTCGGGGACTAATTGGAAGATCGATCGGCTCCCTACGCCGAGCACTTGTGGTTATATATTCAGCCTCTGGCATTAATCGTGATCCCAATCGTTTAACGACCTTAACTCAGCTTACGGAGCAGCTTCTTTTTTTTTTATTCGCGGAAGGCATTCGTTGAGAATCAATGGCCGAGCCCTTTAAACGGGCCATTGAGAGGTCAGCCGGCGGCGGCGGCGTCGGCGGCGGCGTCGGCGGTCGCCGGCGGTCGGCGGTTCGGGAGAGCTTTTCGGACAAACAAAGCTGGCGTTTCCTCTCCGCTTATCAGGCCTCGAGGCAAATTGCCGCCGCGGAGAAGAAACGTCCGAGGAAACGGTCTTCCGCCGTTTTACCACTGAGCATTAGAGGTTTTTGCCTTGGCTGCTGGATATCCCTGCCCGGCTCGTTTCTCCAAAGAGAGATCGTGATCGTTTTTTGCGAGACTAATCGCTTCCCCTCGCTCCGATCGCCAATTTCCCGTCCTCTCTCTCTCTCTCGCGCGCTCTCTCGTCTTCCTGCGCGATCCGAGGCTCGCTGATCGGCGGCGTCCGTGCAACGGAACCGTTTTTTCGCGCGCTCGCGCTCGCGCGATTTTTCTCTCCCTCTCCCCCGTGTGGCAGAAAGACGCGCAGGCTGTGCGTCGTCACGCGCCGACCTACATTCCCCATGCTGGAGGCATGCTGGAGGCTTTTACACGCGAGAGCCCCTCCGGCCGCGGCGCGTACGTGTCGATGAATGAGCCCCGGCACGCACGCGCCGCCTCGCTCTCAATGGCGCACGTGGGGCGCGAAGACGGAGCTTTCCCGGCGAAAGGAAATCTAGACGCCGGCGAGCCTCCCTCCCTCCCGGCCGGCCGCCCGGTCATCTGCAGCAGCCTGCTGCTGCCGCCGCTGGCCCGCCGAGAGCCGAGAGCCGAGTGCCAGGTGTCGAGTTCGCTGCGGTCGTGGGAGAAGCCAGAGACTCGTGAGAACTTCCGGGCCTTCCGGTAGCCCTATTATTTATTCCGTTTTAGCCCGATCTCGGTGCTCGGTGCGCTGCACCGTTACGTAATCCGGAAGAAGTGCTTGCGCAAGCAGGGACAAGTGGGTCAGGTGTACTCACGCCAGTCTGGTAGAGGATGACGGGCTCCTTGCGGGCCTGGTGCTTGCGCTCGTCGCCCATCAGCACGATGTCCGGCAGGTCGTCCTGCTCCTGCTGGTCCTTGCCCGCCGCCACCGCCGGCTGGAGCACCTCCTGCCCGGTCTCCTCGTCGAACTCGACCGGCGCCGCCTGATCCTCCTCCTCCTCCTCCGAGGGCTGCTCCGTCTGCTGCTGCGTCTGCTGCTGCTGCTCCTGCTGCTGCGTCCTCGCGCTCCTCGTCAGGGCCAGCAGCACCAGCAGCAACAGGTACAGGCACCTCGACTCGACGCTCCTTCCTAACCTCATCTCGGATGCGAACTTGGCTTTCGGATACGAACTAGAGGCTGCTATAGGCGAAGCCCGAGAGTCAGGCGCACATGCGTTCGCGCGTTTAAATGCCAGAGTCTCCGCGGGCAGACTGCTGAGGGAGAGCGGCTGAGCGAGAGGTCCGTTCGCCAAGAAGCCGAGCACTCGATTGAGCGTACGAAGGAAACCACGCTGACGACTGGACTCGGACGATGGAGCGCGAGCCAAAGCATGAATGGGTGCCCCCTCCAGGCCCGCCTCGTCCCTTTTAGCCCCCCTCTCGGCTCTCTCCCCCACCCTCCTCTCGTACTCGACGTCTTTGCCAACCGAGAGGGGAGAGGGGATCCTTTCCTCCTCTCGCGGACTTTTACCTCTATCTCTCGTACCGAGGCAACCTACAAATTTACCTGCAAACGCAACCCGAGTCTCCGTACATACGCGCGTACGGCGTTATTGTTGCTCGTTAAAAATCCCCAAGAGAGAGAGAGAGAGAGAGAGAGAGAGAGAGAGGAATGCAGGCGCGCGCGCACAGGTGAATGGCGCGCGTGCAGCTCGCGGAAGGACGACCGCGGTTCATTCACGACTTGGCCGCTGATAAAAACCGCCGCCCGATTTCCAGCGGTAAACACTTGCACTGACGAGTATCGACGCCTCTTACGAAGACGCGCTGCGCGGGTTTACGCGGGTTTATCAAGATCGGAAGGATCGGGAGCGCCTCGTCGACTTACGCAAACATCCACCGTAATCCAAGTTCGAATCTTACGTAAGGAATGCGGGCCCGTTTTTTCCTTAAAAATTTCTCAATTTCAATTTTTTACAACCTCGTTGCCATATTGTCGTTTATCAGCTGTAATCTTTGTTTTCATTTGCAGTAAAAATGTTTTGTAAAGTATCGAGTCCGCTCTTGATTATTACGATGTAAATATTTTCAAGCATCGTAAAAACGAAATGCTTGATTTAGCCACATCTCCCCGTGGTGCGCTCCTCGAGGCTCGCTCGAAGGCAGTGAAAAATTGGCCAAGACGGAAAAAGTCCCCCTCTAATCGAAGCTCCAGCCTCGCGCAATAACCGACAAACAATCGGAGAAAAGCAGGGGAAAAAAAAGGACCGCGGGCGCGAGTGTTACATAAGCGCGGGCAGGCAGCTCGGTCGTAACGTCTCCGGTGCAGCGTGTATACGCGCTGTTTTGAAGCGCGGCACACATAGTTCGGCCCACGTGAGGCGCGAAACGCGTGGGCGTATCGAGTGCGAGTCCAGAAGGTCGGGGAGCCCTGCAGCCGAGTCCGCGGGGAGGGGACGGCTCGGAGCGCTCGATGCACGGCCACTTTATTAACGAGTCGAGATGCGTTTTCGATTGCCGGAGAAACTTTTTTTTTTTTGGGGGGGGGGGGGGGCAAGATGTAAACAAGGGACTGCTTGGGCTTGGAGTAGGTGGAATGTTTTGGGGACGTTGGAAAATCTCATTAGTCATTTATTAATTCATTAATTTACATGACCAGTTCTTAATTACATCAAATAGTTGTAAATACATTTTATTGGTCAAATAAATTAATTTGTTAAGTATTCAACATGTTGTAACACGATTGATTGCGATTCTATAATTAATATACAGTATTCATAGCAAGAAAAGTAATTTAGAAAGCATCTCACGTATTTTAATCACACCGGAAATAGGCGATGTTTTCGACCATCAGTATTCCTAGGAAAACATTTTTCCCGAATCTTCATTTTAAAGGTAGTAATTACATCCTCATCTCCATTAGATCCAAAGTCATTATTCATTTTTTTAGCTGTATAATTCAAGCATAAGAAGATTTATGTAATCTTTAAATTTGACGATCTTAATCTGTAATGTACAAACGCAAATGTAAATAATATAATATAACTGATTATTGTTTTTACGCAATCGTATAAGTGGCTACCACTTAAAGATAAGTGATATCCTTGTTTACAAATGATAACCGCGGTAAATTGAAACTTTTTTTCAATTAAATTAACTATTAAGTTACTTTAGTATGGCAAAGTGCTCGCTATAATGTATAAATAAAACGTAGATTTTTTATTTAAAATCAACAAAGGTTGCACTTACGTGTGCAGATAAAATAAAAAAATAGTAGGTTCGACACGTAATAATGAATGCGCGCTTTGATTCATAGAATGGAAAAGAGCGGTTAGTCACTTAATGAATTCGTAATTGCAAAAAACATATTAGGTATAGCGAGATATAAATTTGAAAATTTCCTCGAAGCAACCGATACGAGCGAAAAGATTGGCAATAAGGAGTGTTTGCAGTTGAGAATCTTTGTTGACTCTCGTGGACATTGGCAGTTACTCGAATGAAAAGCTGGTAGCTCTAGGCGTAGGTAAAGTTGAGCGCCACTGGTTCATTGATGGAGGCTGCGTGCGAGCTCCATTCACTTGCCCCTCCGCTCGCTTACGGCGCGCCTCGTTCGCTCGTCCCGCGCGCACAGAAAGGCGCTTACACAGAGAGCTGCGGACTCGGAGCCGAATCTCGCTGGCTGTTTGGATTTCGAAAAGGAGTCAAGCGGACGGGAATGGGG
>UCOM01000397.1:0-83720 GCA_900474385.1 Ormyrus pomaceus
TAATCTTTTGGGTTTTGACAGTCTGTGGCGGCTTTACTAGGCAGTATTGTAATTTTTACTAAACTTTTCTCTCAGTGCGCGAAAAGTTTTTACTTTTTTAGTTAACTATAATATTTTTCGGAATTCGCAATAAAATTCTTTACGTTTTTCTATTTGTTTTTTTTTTTTTAAATGTTTTAATTCAAATTAATTAAATTCCAATATTTGAAAATTTGTTATGCGCATAAGAATTAATACTTTAAATACTGTACTCGATTTATGAACATTGCTGGTAATTACATTGAAATTTTATTGAACTTTTGTCAATAAATACTCATCCACTAAATACATACATGTTTATTAAGCATTTCGCTCGGCATTATAATTACGATTTATCCGCGGTAAATTAAAAAGCGCAATCGCCCAAATGAATAACTCCAATTCAGAACTGATTGATATTGTGTAAATACAATTACTTATATTATACAAATTGCTCCTCTCTGTATACATTCTCGTCGGGCGCACTTGAAATTGCAGCGCGCTCGATTAAAAATAACTTCCGTCATTACTTTTGCCGACTGGCGAATCGGCTTCGAAACAATCTTCCATCCTCTGAAATATCTCCGTCGATGCGGCGGCGATTATTTTCGGCCTGCCCCGGTAAAAAGAGAAGAATTGATAACGGGTAATAAATTTCGCACTCCATAAAAGTCCTGGAGGTGTCGCTGAAATATCGGGCTTGTATAATTCACCTGCGGACGCATCCCGCCCCCCAAAGGCACTTCGGTGCGATCACACCTTGCACGGTAGCATCGATGTCGCGGTAATCACCTTCGATTATCCGATACGGATGAGCTTATTTTTTTTTTTTTTTTTTTCTTTTCCGCGACGTGAATTCTTTTAATTTAATGTCGATAATTTGCGGTCGTAGAATATGTGCTTCGTTGTACTCGACGGGAAGGTGTTTTGTACGGGTTAATAATTTATTGTTATTAATTAAATGTGATTTAAAATGTTTGTTCTATTTAAAAATAAACTTTTCTGATCTAAAAAGAAATATATAAACTTCAAAGTGTTTCTACATTTTTTCCGAAACCGTGACTCTCTATTTTCAAGAAAAACGTATTTTACCCAGCTGAAATACTTACCGAAACCGTCAATCTCTTCAGCGGACTTACCATCATTTTTACGCATCTCGTAAACCAAAAATCGACTCTGTATGTGTATGCGGCGCGATTTCGAACCAGAAAAAAGTTGCGTTAAATTCACTCGGCGTATCGTCGACGTAGAAACGTCCAAATACTCAGCGATAAAATCCACGGGTCTCTTAAAAGAAAGAGGGAGAGAGAGAGAGAAGCCGAGTTCTGCTCAAAATCTGCGTGTGCGCTCTCCTTTTTCCCGGACTCGTCATCGGGGGGAACGACGACGACGACGGCGGCGACGCGACGAATGTCGTCCTCGCTTCTCTCTCTCTCTCTCTCTCTCTCTCTCGCTCCGGGCGACCGTCGTAAAATTTCTCGGGTTGAATAATCCGCTTGGTATCTTTACGCGTGCAGTCGACGGTTATTCGCGTATATTTTTCGTGAGTCGCGTCGTCGTCGATCCTCCTTCTCTCTCTCTCTCTCGCTGCTTTTATTCTCGAATTTTTTTTTTTTTTTTGCTGGCCGAAGCCTCCTCTTGCCCAGGCGCTCTCTTTATTAAATTTCTGCGCAATTTCGCTTGCGCGCGTCCGCCGCGTAATTCACGACGATCGGCAGCTGTTTTAGAAGAAGCGCCGCGACGCTGCAGCCCGTCGTTATAATTGTTGCAGTCGAATTGAGGACGCGAAGGCGTTTACGATGCTTTGTAATGACGCGCGGAAACCACTTTATTTGGAAGTAGGAATTATGGAATGTGAAATTTGGGTTCTGTTGATGAGAACTTTAAGCGAAGTTTATGTAGAACTTTCTGGCTTCGTTAATAAATTTATATCTTGCATGCGAAGTACTCTAGAATTTTTCCTAAATTATTTTGAAAACAGTAATTGAAGAATCTATATTCGTTCCTTTCGAGGCGAAACTTATTTTTAAAATTTTACTTTAATAAATTAATGTAACGATCGACGAAATAAAAAAAAAGCGAGCCGTTCGATCGATTCTTAAACCTTGTAAAAAACGCGTTTACGACATTTTTACTTATAAAATAAAGCGATGTAAAGTGACTTCCGTTATAATGACGTTCGCTGATCCATGCAGGGTTCAGAGCACGAGCTCTGGTGTCCGCCGCCTGGGGCATCTCCATACTTTTCAGCGTGCCGATAATTGTCCTGTACGAAGAGCAAATAGTGAAGGTACGTACGCAAGTCTCTCGCCTTGAGGACAATGTCGTTATTTGTGTGAGAGTAATTGCATAATGGAAAGTAAAAGAATTTTTGGATGTTACTTTGCTTGCTTTGGGGACTGTTCTTCCTCCGAACGGGTAATAATGTTTTAATCTTCGTGTAAAAAAATTTATGAGAATTTAATGCAGTTGAAGTGCTTTAAATTTTAATTACGAACTGAATTATTATCATGGATTTTTAGTAAAATAGATAATTCTTCTTTTTATCATTCGGCGACGGACAGTGTTTCCCGTAAATCCAATAAACTTTGTTAGTTTGGCACAATCAGTAACCAATTATTCCTCGAATTCATCATACAGTAAACATCATTATTCTGAAAATCTCATCGACGAACGAGTTTATGCATAGAATAAAAAATTGCATTTGCATAAAATCAATTTCTTAACCGAAATAAAAATCCAAACCATAACTTCGAAACAGCGCTGCGACACAATCACTTTCAATTCCCAGTAGCCCGCAAAAAATAATGACTTCGCTAACGACGCATGCATATTTAACTCCCGTCGAGTGACTCGCTGTGTTCGGTACCATCTCGCAATTCGGAAACTCATTTCGATAATGCATTACGCCGGTATCTACACGTTAGAATACCAAACAGGACACAAAGCAGTGCTGGATCGACCTGGGCTCGGACACGAACTGGCGGATCTACATGACGATCGTCAGCTTCACCCTCTTCGTCATTCCCACGCTGATAATCGGCGGCTGCTACATGGTCATCGTCTGGACGATCTGGGCGCAGAGCAGCGCCCTCAGGCAGGACCCGACCAGGGACACGAGGCGGGCCTCCTCCAGGGGCCTCATTCCCAGGGCCAAGATCAAAACCGTCAAGATGACCTTCGTCATCGTGTTCGGTGAGTGGTTTCATTTCGTTTTTCGAAACTTTTTTTTTTTTTATCTCGGTCATTTGACGGCCTTTTCAAAATATTTTCACAAGTTACAAGTGTAATTCATGCCTCAATTGTCGGGGACAAAAGAGGGATTTAGCAAACAGCAAGAGATCAGGGTGGTTTTTTTTCATAGAGACTGAAAGCTTTCCGAACTAAGCCGTACATCGATACGTTTGAATGTTCAATGGAAATTCGAAGCTCGCACCACGATTTTAGTACTTCTTTGTTCCGTTTTTTTTTTTTTTTTTTTTTTACGAGCGGGAGGATTAGTACGATAGCTGGTTTTCCGTGCGCGTATATTTTAAAAACATTAAGGGCACGCGCGTGCACTCGTGCGTTCTTTTATTTACTACTTCAGACATTTACCGCGTTGTTTTGTAATTCCCACCTTTTCCGATATAAGAAATTACCAATATTATCGTACGCTCTGCACAAGTAAACCCGTTGTTGAAAGTGTTAATAAAGACTCGTAACACGTTTTGTGACTTTGTAAACTTTCTCATATTTACGTCGTAAAATAATATTTCCTAAGCTATTGCTCGGTTGTAAAATTTAAAGCTATTTTGTAGTCTTTATTACTTTAAAATATTTATTGCAAAATCAATCCATTCTTCTTTTATGACAGCTATTCATTAAATGCTTTTAAAATAGTTATATAAAAATTTATTGCATAACAACAACACAATTTTACTTAAATTGCTTACGATTTATTTATTTTTTTATTTTAAATTTAAGCCAGTAAAGAACGTTTAAAAACGTCACTTACTTTTACGCTCGTCTAAAAGAGATTTACCTGTTGATATTAAATGTGACCATCCACTTGAGAGGATATAGTCGAGTAAACGTCACCCCTAAAGAACGTACAAGTGTAATATATTTTTCTCACGGATTCTCGTGTTCAAGAAATTTATTATTCTGAAACGATCTGCATCGTGCATTAACGACTTTTTTTTACAATCAAACATATTATAAACCTAAAAAATTCTAACCTCTTCCAAATATACGAGCTCAAATTAAATTAAACGAGAAACCTTGTCAATCTTGCTCTCGAAATTAAAATATCACGTATCCGCGACACTCAAAAGTCAGCTCTGGAAAGATCCCTGCTTCGACAGGCCGCACATGACCGAGGGGGCAATTGATCGGTCTGCCCGACCACTTGGAAAGAAGAAAGGATAAACAGGGAGAAAAGTCAGCTCGGCGGAGCAGCAAAAGAGGGGCAGAAATCCGATCCGCGCATCTATCCCGGAAAATCCTGGCCACCTTTTGTCCGGACGAGAAACTATCCAACTTGCGGCGGATAAAATGCTCGCCCCTAAGGCACTTCCCTCTTTAGGATTTTCCGGGCTTCCGGTCTCCTCTCCACCCGGCTCCCCCGTCCTTTCGCCGCGCGCGAATTTTTCAGCTGACAACGGCTCTCTTAACCCAGAGGCGAGAAAAAAATGAGCCGTAAGTCCTGGCGACGTACTACTACGAGAGAGGCTATTTTCTCGCTTTGCTCTGCCACGATATTTGGCGGCAGATTTCCGAGAGTTTCGAATTAATGAGAGGAGTTGTTATTAAGAGGATTATTTCTTATTCTGAAGTGGCGTGTTTCTGGAGGTCTTATACTGATTAAAAATTAAAAATTATTGCGGGACTGGATTGAATTTCACGAGAGGAATGTCTTTGATTACAACCATATGGAGTGTAATGAAAAATTGGCAGACAATTCGCATTTATCAAATATTTTTAGCTATAAATAATATTACGGAGCTGTAAAAGCGAGTAAATTTTCAATTAAACATTCTACGCGTCGAGAAATTTTGTAATATTAATGCATTAATATTTACACGTTAGTCCGTGCTTGCATTAATAAAAAATTAGTTAGCCGTTGACGAATTTAATAAATATATTGTAATATCATATGTGTTTATGATGGAGAAATCACGTGCAGCATTTATATTCATGACAGCGCGGAACGTAATACTGATTTTAAGAAAATGTCAATGGAAAATAATATATTTAGCCTTTGGGAAAAACCTATGAAACCCATGGTATTTATAAATCGCAAAAAGGTCATTCATTTTAGAAGAAATGGGGTTCTTCTTGCGGGTCTTGACGGCTAAAATTTAATAAATCATACATTTTTAAACGAAAAGTTTGTCGAAATTATGGTACCAATTTCATGAATCTTTTTGTAGGAGTCAAATTTATTATATACATCGTTAGCGTTCTCTTATGATTTACTGGAGTTTAAAACACGGGTAAATAATACTTGAAAATAAACGTTTTGTTACGCAGAGGAACTAGCAGTAATGACTTTGAAAGACAAAAGTAGTAATTACGTAATTAATATTCAATTATGTTTTTTTCCATAAACAATTCAGATCAAATAAAGTGGTATCAGATATTTTTTAGCCTTTTATTACAAAGTACTGAACAAAATAATTAATTACATCGACGTGTCAAGTTGCTATAACAAATATACGCTTTTAAAAGAGGAACGTTTTATTACATTTATTGCGATTTCGAACAATAGAAAGGAAGAAGAAATTCTTCAAAGTAAATGATGTTAAGTACTTTTAAATTTATGTACTTAAATAAATTTTAATGAGCGTAATGGTCAATTTTTTAATGTCTGAAAGACTATAAAATAAATAAAAGAAAAAGAAAAATATTTCTGTACAGCTATATTTATTCTATCATATAATAAAGTCTTTATAAACATGCTTGTTTGCCGTTTCCAAACACACGGATCATATATTTATTTTATTTTTATTTTATTTTAAATTCTAAATATTTTATTTTAAATCCTAACATAAATATTTACTTAAATACATAAACCAAATAGTAACTACTACGCGAAATTGAACAACTTTATTTAAAACACCCAAAGCCTTGTTAATAAAAAAAAAAAAAAAAAAACAGAATTTTCCTCCCACTTAAAGCACCTCGCAACGTTCCCGCCACCGGAGAAAAGTCAATAATCCGTCCCTCTAAATCCACGGTGCGTAAAAAATCACGACTCTCGGAAGCGACGTTATAAAACTTGGTCGCTAAATCATCGTCTCGCGAGTGGATTAAAAGTTCCCTCCAAGCCGATGAGCCCCTCGAATCGTCAATCATCGCCATTCGATGTTGCGCCCCCGCGATTCGTCAGTTATCGAAACGCGCCGACGTAAATCCCCTTTGACTTTTGAGCAAGAACGTGCCCGCGGCTACCGCCTAACAATTATCCGGAGAGGTTCGAAAGCGCTTTGAGCGATGGCTACAATCGATTGTTTCAGGCGCGCGTTTCGCCTTTTTTTAGTGGCTCTTTGTTCTTATGGGATCCTTGCGGGATTGTTTGGATTCGCGGAAAGAGCTCCAATTAAAGGAGAGATTGATTTTGCATTTGGGGCCGAAAGTGGGTGGAAGGTAAAACTATCGGACGCCTGATTAAATGATTCCACGCTTTTACTTTGAGAATCACGAACGTGTCAGAAGCAATTGTGCTCCTGCCTCTGTTTAAGCGATCTCTAATTTCTCGCTTGTCCACCCACCAGTTTAATTACTCCCGGTCGGGCTAAATTTATCTTTGTGCTTTTTTGCGCTCGACGCATTTGTTTTTTTATAGATCTATTTGCGGATTATTCGAACTTTGTTTAATTTTGAAATTGATTTTTTAAAAGGTGTATTGATAAAATGTAGAAACAAAAGAGGAATTATTATAAAGTTCGGATGCAATATAAAACTTTCTTTCAAAGTATTTGAAACCTCATTCATATTGTAAAGTTTATTAAAAATTCTGGATAATCTAATGTTCTTTGCGAAAAGATGTTAATTACTTAGCAACCTTTCTCCTCTTTAGTAACTTTAAAAGCAGCATCCTTTAAATTATTCACTCGCAGACTTTTAATACTTCCATCCTAAAGAGCCATATCGTTTTAGTGCATTTTTATTTTTTACCACTGGTTATTTATTTTTCAAACTCGCAAGCCTAGAAAATTAAAAATACTGTCGCATCTGTTAAATTACCAAAGTAAATTTAATAAATCCCTTAATCTCCTAAAAATATAGCAAAAAGGGTCCCGCCCCTAAAAAAACTTTTTCCCAAAAAATAATATTCTTTTATCCATCAATCTGTTATTCACCCTCTCAGCGCGAGCCCGAAACTCTCCTCCCGCATAATCACACATAAATACACACCGTATAGCCGTCCAAAGCCCAGAGGAACAAAAACAAGAAAAGGCGAGAAGAACACGCGAGACTCGCGAAATTTCGCGCTTCAGCCGGCGGCTCGTAATAAGTCCCCCCCCTCGATAATCCCGGCACTCATTAAAAGGCTTCGTTGTGTATTCGGAGCCTCACCTCCGCGTGGGCGGCTGCGCGAGTCGTAAAGCAACGAACGTTTAACGAGATAAAAAGCGAGGGAGCTCCCTTGTAACTTGGGCGTGCGAAGGAATCCGCTGCGTCTCTCCGGGTACACTTTGTTTCGGGGGCTTTTTCGCGCTGTTTTTTTTTAAGGGGCTCGCTGCTGCGGAATATAAATGAGGCATCGGAAATTTGTCGGGGCTTAGTTTAATTTTGGGGAGGTCGGGGGGGAAAGCTTTGCTTCGGGATTTTATTTGGGTTCTAATGTGGCTGCAAGTTCATTGGGGTTGAAAGTTTAAGCCAATTTGCTGGTATTTATTGCATTCTTATTTACTTAAAAACTCATTTACTATTCCGTTTGCTTTCAATTAGTAAATTCGAGAAAATAATCGTTCCAGTTCATTTTCAGAGTATAGAAAGAAACTAGCGTCTAAACACTAAGGGAAAAATAAATTAACTTAGGGACAATTATCTTGAAATTCGTAAATATTTTATTTTTGTTATATAATTGGGTAATAGTAAATTTTGTATATAATTTAAATGCAGTGCAAATATCATGTTAATTAACTTTTTTTTACTTTAAAATAGTCTTCTCTTTTCAAAGTTTCCTTTTAAAAATTGCAAACTTTGTCGCGCAGTTTTTCACCGCATAATTCATGCCGCGCTAAAAGTCTCGCACTTTTGGACGAAAACATTTCTGACTAAATGTATATTTCCCGCGAGAAAAAGACGAGATCCGCTTAAGAGCTTAGGACCTTAACAATGCAACCTAGATTTGATTTGATACCGCTGCTTTCCGTAATGAGATTTAGCTCTTCGCCTTATTAAGTCAAGAGTTAAGTCCTTCCTTGTGTGTGCGTTTCCGGCTTTTGTGGCGCTCAAAATGATTGAGCAATTTTTATTTGCCGAACGCAGAGCTCTTACCGCGAAAGATTGCACGTGTCAAAGACAGAAGCTACTGCTACTTATCATAATAATGACGCTGGAATATCCTTAGTTAATAAGACTTATATCTGTGCGCTTATCCCGTTGGCGTCACAAAGGGCAATCGTTATGAATTTTAATGGCGTTTGAGCTTAATTTACGATGTTTTCGGTCTATTAAATCCCCGGGATTGCGCACTTTGAACTGGAACTCTGAATTTCGCGTAATTGATAGATCAGATACGGTTGAATTTCTGACTAATCTCGGGAGAGATTAAAGAAGCCCCTTTATTCGAGAAAGCGCACATTTCGTGCTTATTCTTTTAAATCTCTTCATTTCTTTACTCAACATAAAGTCATGAACATTGACATTATAAAAAAAATTTTTGCGGAGGCAGCAATTTCCTTTCTCAAAAATAATAGACTCGCTTTTAAAGCAATCCTACTTCGTATAACTATTATGCGCATCCTGTCGGTATAAACTTAATACAAAGAAAATTCATATTTCCATACTGCAAGAAAGTATCGCTCGGCTCGATCCGCTGAGAAAGCAATTCCAGAAAAACTTGCTTCCACCCGGAAAAGGAATCACGGAGCTTCCGGATTATTTATAGAATCCTCGGTGCTTTTATCTCCGCGACGTTTATCTTTCGCGACGCGCCCGAATGCATATAAGGGGAGATCTCCGCTTTGCAATTGTTCCTTCGTCGTTCCTCCGCTCTCTCTCTCTCTCTCTCTCTCTCTCTCGCCTTTATTATTTTAGCTTCTCGAACAAAGGAACGCTTTTTTTGTCACCTCTCTGTGCGAGAACGAAATAAGGTAAACAGATAAACGAAGTCACGATCCGAGGCAAGTGCCGCGCCGCTTCTGTTACAACCTCCGCCTGCAAATGGAACGAGCTGGATGGAGGCAAGGATGAAAAAATGCTGGAGTAAGCTGCACTTGACCGGATATTCCACTGCCGCTTTCCTCTATCTTGATTTTCAAATTGTTTGCATTGCGGGAAGTAGTTTTAGACTTGAGCCGCATCGCAGTCTCTAATTGTTAGTTAGTTATATAGTTATATAAGATTTGAGCAAAATTTAAAATTTATTAATTAATTGAATGACAGATGTTTAAGCCCCTTTAATTAATGAAAAATTTCATGAAAAAGATTCAAAAAGATTTAATTAAAAAAAAAATAGCATATTCGACGGATATTCGTGAAACGAACAGTATTTTTCATAATTAAAATTTTTAATAAACTTCTTAAACTACATATACATATAGTGCCCTGCATTATTTTCCATTACCATTTCTGCCACAAACGTAATCCGATTAATTTTCTAATAATATACTGTTTAAGAAAGCATAAATAACAAGTACATAGTAAATGCAGTTTACAAAGGATTTAACGTACTAACAATTTGCGTGTAAAATTAGCCCACAGCTGATTTAGATGAGCGCTTTAATTAAGCCCTCTTTCCCGCTCGAGAAATAAACACCTTTGCAAACAGGCAAAGGCCGCAATCATCGTAACCCCGCTTTCGTTACCGAAAAGACCGGAGCTTTCCGGAGACCGTAAATTTCTAACGATCCGATCCGTTGCCATCTCTCCTCCTCTTCAAAGAAGTAAACACGGAAAGGTGTATACCGTCAAGATTCTTCTTTATGCGTTCTAAACTGTTTCAGTGTTTATCTTGTGCTGGAGCCCGTACATCGTGTTTGATCTCCTGCAAGTTTACGGATACGTACCCAAGTCGCAGACTAACATAGCGGTCGCCACCTTCATACAGAGCCTGGCGCCGCTCAACTCAGCAGCGAATCCAATCATTTACTGCCTCTTTAGCACTCCCTTCTGCAAAACAGTAAGGTAAGCCGTACTTTCGTAAATTTCATTGTTTCTTTTTTTTATCGACAGCAATCAGTTACGAATGTTTTTGGCAATACCGTTTTGAACGGCAAAAACTTTCATTCTTCCGTTTTATTGATTTTATTGCGTTTGGTCTTTTCATTTTTCTCCTGCAATCTAATATAGCTTCGGTGTTTCTGAAACTTGCGCACGCACAGGCATGTTTGAGGTAAATAATTGAAGTGCCTCGCGCAACATTCTTAAGCGCTTGATGTCAGCGCAGAACTTTGCGCATCGCACATATTTGCGGTTTACTATAGTAAGTTATGCACTAAATTTGTGAGTTTTTAATGAGTTCTCGAAGCGATTTTTGTTCTGCAGTATCACGCAGGTATTGGATTAAGACTAAATAAAGTATAATTCATAAACAGTAATCACTGCGAACTACTTTAATCGCTTAAATTATCCGCATTTTATCATCTACACGAGGCAAACAAAAATATATAAAATCCTTCGCAACCCGTGACAAACGATTCGCAAAAGATTACGCAAGTCTCAAAGTCATCCCCGGAACGAATCCAACCGCCAACTTACGTGCGCAAGACAAATGAAGCTCGAGCCTCGGTCTTAAGATATCTAATTCAAGCAGCCAGATGTACAAGCCTCGAAATTCCAAGAGCCCCCGTCGAAATTGTTTTCTCCCCTGCAGATAAGGCCCCCCCCCAAAAAAAAAAAGAACGAGCAAAAGAGCAGCGGTATTCCGCGACCGTCCCCGCGGAGATCTCAATCGATTAATCTGGCCGCCCGTCAGTTCTCTCCTTCGCCGTTTGTGCACACCGGCTGGACACGTGTTCGCGGACGCGCGCGACTAATGGTCGGCTCCCCCCCCCCCCTTTCGCAACGAGCCGGAAGGAGCTCGTGGCGGGGCTCGGCCTTTTGCGATCGAGATAAAAAGCCGACGCGACGTTTGATGCATTTTTAAGCCCCGCGCGGAACTCTCTGATAGAGATGTGTGCGGCCTTTTTTTTTATCGAATTAATTTCGCGAGTAATCCTTTGATTTAATTCTCGGAGATTAATATGTATTAGAGAAAGATTTCAGCGTCTTTCAAATCGATCGTCTTGGCTAATTTCACGTTTAGAGCACAATGAGGTTTAAGAATTTAATTAATGCCTTACAATTTCTCAATAAAATTTGCATAATAGTCGCGCGTAAGATTCCGTTGATTTATGTTGATTCGCCGAGTAAAAAGCATACTTAAGCCCTTTTACACCGGCTGCATTAAAGGGAAATTTTCTCCTCTCCGCCTTGTTGGGTTACTTCTCGAGATGCCGCTATAAACCTTTTATGATGCAAGCACGCCCACCTTATTCCAGAAACGGAAGATAATTACAGCTGTACTTTTTGCAATTATAATTACTTTATTTTTTACTTAAGCTATATTTTTGGATAAAAGTCACTTTTAAATGCTTTGCTAGTTATTTAATACAGCTATAAAGTACTCAAAGTTTTGATGTCGTACATGCTGCTGCACGACTCTACAAGCACGTTATCATTTATTATTCAGAAGCTGCTCCCTTAAGCTTTTGATCAAGTTCCAGCTTATGGCGTCGTACTGGCTTTTAAATGTAAATTTGAATAAATATTTAATAACAGTTTGCCACGAGTCATGCAAATTACAAAGCTCTTACACCTTACATTTGCACTTAATACAACGCCATAAAATGTCTTAAAAATTGCAACTCTGTTCTCCCCTTACAAAAGCTCACCTAACGAAACGATATTTTCTGCTTCGACGCCGCGCCTCCTTCGAATCTTTCTAACCTCGAAAGTTACAAAAGCAATCCAAGACCGATAATCAGAGATTATAAAAGGCTGGGCAGCTTTTTTGCCACGCCGCATAAAAGTGCAAAGTCCGCTAAGTGGCTCGTTTTATTAAGATTCAAGTCGCGCTCGGGTCAAGCTGCCGTCTCTCTCCGAAGTTTATTAGAGCTGCTTACGCGGGACGATACGGCTCGCATTAGCTGGCCTCCAGGGACGGAGTAACCGACGTTGCTGAGCGAGGACCGGTCCAGCTGATTTGTGGCTTGCTCCGCTAAGCATCAATTGCTTAGGCAACCCGGGCAGGAAGAAATAGATACTTACGGGCCTGCTGTAATGGCAAACGCTCGGGAGCTAATCCTTCCCTCGAGGATACCGGTGGAGACATGTGTTGAGCATTATGGCTCGTGGGCGCGGCTGTTATTCCGTTTATTTATTTATCTATCAAATTTGCGTTATCGCTTATTTTTGAGCGTTTGCTCGATTAGATTAGCTGTTTAATGGATGCAGTCAGTTGTGGATTCAATTAAAACTGTATACTCCTTATGGAATAAAGAAAAAAGATTGTCAATATTAGCACGACTTAAACTTGCTAAAAAATGTCTTCTCGATCGAATAGAAAATTCTCATTAATTTTAAATTAATAAAACGCCATTCATTTCGCTTCCCCGAAATGCTTATTACCATTTCCGCAGCGGTAAATCATCCACCTCGAACCCAATAAAACTGACACTAACCCCGGAGTGCGAATAACCGAGTCATTCATTATACTTTACAGCTCTCGATTTCTCGGGCACATTAAAAGCCGCGGCCTCTTAAAGTCTTTTATGCCGCTCCTCGTAACGTCCGAGCATTCGGAGCCAGCCGAAAAAAGAAAAGCTCCCCCTCGCGACGATCCGATGACGTCAATTAATTGCAACTCCTGTTCGCCCGTCGGTCCTCTCTCCAAACGCACGAAAATAGCCGCGGCGCGCTAAAATTAAAGTCACGATCGCGTCGCGTCGTGCAATTTTTGTCCGCTCCCAGACACGCTTGCGTGCGAGGAGTGTACAAGTCTCCGGAGACGAAATGCCACCGGGGGGAACTTCCGTCGCCGCCGTCGCCGCGGCGTCTCTCAATCGAGAGCCATGGACTTTATGTTGGTTACGAATTTTCGACAATGAATACCTTCGCCGAACGATTGACGGCGTTAATTTTCTGTACGAGAAGGGGTCGGGACGTTATGTAGGTGCGGTTTAACATAGTCGAGCGGACGTGAATGGAGGGTCGTTAGAGGCGCGGAGAGAATTATCGCCGGCTGCCGACCGCCTGTGGCTTTTGATTTTTGAGGCACTGCGTTGACTGATCGAACGATTTATTGGGGCTGAGCGCAGCGGAATTTTTTAAATTGAATTTTAATTGAAAGAGGGTATGCATTCGATATTTTTTTTTCAATTTAATTTTATAATTAATTCGTTCAAATTGACGTTGAAATTATTAGTTCATTTTATTTTACGTTAAAGGCCAAATTAATGTTTTTTGTTAATAAATAAATGAAAAGGAATTACATTTCACGTATTGATAAAGAGCGAAGAAGAATTATTTCAATTTGATGTCAAAATCAACAGCACAAATTGAATTGCACATGAGATTAGTTATAAGAATAGACTATGGGAAATCAATATCAAAATTAAAGAAAAGAAAGGAAAGTTCAAGGATTACAGTGCGAAATAAAACGTATGAAAATCTTTGTAAATGTATCTAAATCTATATTAAATACAGATTTTGGTAAATGTTTATTTATTTACATTTTTCTGAACATTTTACCTTGTAATGGCACATTGAAACGTATACGTGTTTTATATAGTATTGTGGAAATATGTCTGCTTGCCCCCAGTTTTTATTAGAACAGACAGAAACATACAATGGTGTTTACAGAAATAATAATGCTACTCCGAGGGCAACACATAATGCAAAAGTTTCTTTGAAAGTGAAGCAAGGTTTTAGTTCTTTTTACAACAGAGTTTATTATTACAAAAGTTTCGTCCGAAGATTTTCGAAACTGAATTTAATTTATTGCCCATAAAATACATTTCAAATGCCAATTACAGCCCTAGCCATATTGTTCTTACTTCGGTCGATTATAGCAATTTATGTTCAATAATACCGTTTAAACTTTACAATAGTTATTTCATTTGAAAAATACTTCTGTAATGTTTGGGTAAAAAATTGTTTAATATTTTCCATTCAGCTATTAAATTCTTTCGAGAATTTAATGAATTTTTCTCAAAGGCATATATTACCTGCTTTGAAAGGTTTCTTTTTTTCATTATCCACTGAAAATTCTTAAATCTTTTCTGTACAGTTTCTTTATCATTGTCATATGCTTATATTAATAAATTTTACCTTCCTCCGAATTAGCTCAAAAATTTCTCCCAAATCTGTTAAAAAATTCTAAAACTTTAAGCCAAGCTTAACGAGCATCTTGCAATTGATCTCATCGGTCAAATTAACAACTCAATCGCCCCTTACAGGAACATGCAGGCGGTGTCCTGGTTCTCGGGACTTTGCCCGACGAACCCGCACCACTGCTTCGGCACGGGCACTCATGGCAACAGCACCAGGACGACGGTGACGACTTCTCTGACGGCTCACTCGTCGAGGCGCAGCGGACACATTTCCATGCTGCATCCCTCCTCCAGGAAGCGCGTCATGGTGTCCCTTGTCTAATGCGCCTTGCCTAGTACTTGGTGAGTAGCGCCGGAATGCGAGCGTAAAATGCAGAGCGACGTTAAACGAGGATAAATAATCTAGTTATATGTTTTGACTAATTAATGCAACGACAAATACTTTTTTGTTAGACTGAGCTTGCCTATTTATTGAGTTCGATTCGGGATAGTTTACAAAGCTTCGTAAAACTGATGCAATGCTTGCAAAGTATAGGTTTAATAGTTTAGTAAGTTAGCTTCCATTACTGAAGATTGTTACTGAAAAAGTTACTATCATTACGGTTTGATAAATTAGTGCTGCGATCAAAAAGTTTGAGGGCGCAATGTTAATATCATTGGAACTTACAAATTTATTATAATTCCTTTGTGCCCCTTTTGTATATATATTAGCATAAAAAAGTCATTAACTTCTCTCGACACCTCCGTCAATTTTTCATGCAGATTCCACATTAAAAAAAAAATGAATTTTTAATCGTTCGCTTTAATTTTTTTTTTCTCGAAATCTATGATAAATTGCACCAATAGAGCTAAAATAATTGCCCGCTCAATTTCTCACTTCTAACTTGGCAGACCTAATTTCTCACGACTCGCAGCGCCGAAGCATTAAAGAGCGGAAATCCGCAGCGCTCTAAAAAGGGCACGTCGCCATCTCTCTCTTTTCCTTGGCGGTCAAATTAATTCTCGTCGATTAATTAAAATCCACCATTAATATGTCTCTCCTTTCCTCCCGTAGCCGTTTCGTAAAATCCCCGACTTCCTGATCCCCCGATGAAAAAAAAAAAAAAAAGCCGCCGGAAGGAAGAGGGAAGAAAGGAGGAATTTTCGCCGCTGCATCCCTGGCGGTCTCAATAAACGTCTGGTATTTTTAGGTTCCTCTCCGAGTCCGGGAGTCTAATAGAATTACAAGCCCAGCTGCAGCGCAGAGCTGAAAGAAAGACGGAGGGGGATCGTTGAGACGCTCAGCGCCGTTTTTTTTTTTTTTGCGGATCGATCGCCGGTCGACTTGCGCATATATATGTATATGTATGTGAAATAAGCACTATCCTCAGTCGGGCTTTTTTTGTGGACGGCCGTAGCTGTCTCTTTCACTCGCTCGGGGAGCTTTCGGGGACGTGACGTTTTGCTTCCTGGTCGCTTTGACGTTGGTGAAGCTTGAAAAGTCGACGAGCGTTTGTGTGTATTATGTATTCGGGGGGCCGAGATTGTAAGCGAGAGAAGTTGTCTTGATATCTTACAGTATGTTCGTTCCTGTTTCATTATTACGAACGAAACACGCATTACACGTTTTACGAACTGTTTCCCTTCATTCTTAATTACTTTTAAGTTTGCGATGAAAGTGTTTATTGAAGAGGGGAAGTCTTTTATATTAAATAACTGGATCGGAACTGCGATCATAAAATTTCATTACCACTATAACAGAATGGAATAAAAATAAAAAATTTAATTTTAGATTTCAATGACGAATTTAATGTGACCTAATTTACCGGAATGGAACAAAAATAGAAATTCACTTCAAAGATTACAGCCAGCATCTTCGACTTTTTCCGCGCGCAAAACTTTAAAATACCATGCTGTAAAAAGTTTCCAACTTTATTGACCATCCTTACATCCTTACATATATACATGATTCCACATTTCCAAATACATTCACCCAAACTTAACCATATTGAACGTTTCTGCAAAAATTTTCACCAACCACCGCAAAATCTTAAGAAAAAAAAAAAACATAAAACAGACACCTTTTCTCGCTTCGCCTCCACCTCCAAGTAAGCAGATACAACAACAAGGCAACCAGAGCCACCGATAGGAAAAGAGCCCCCTGGCGCAAAGGCGATACGCGGCTCCGGAGAATCCCGCAGTCCGCTGCGATTCGATAGCACTCGGCTCGTCATAAATGCGCGCGTAGCCGCATTCCTCCTCGAGATTTCGGGCCGGAGGAGAAAAGCTTCTTCGTCGAAGGCGTGCTCGTCGCGATAACGAAGGAGCTTCAAGACTCCTGCCCTCTCCCGCAGAGAGGGAGAAAGAAAAGGCCGCGTATCGCGTCGATCTCCGTCGGGAGGGAAGTGGAAGCGGAGGGACGGTGGAGCCGCGGCTTACGTAAATTCGAGCCGTAAAGCACCGGGAGTTAGTGTTATGATGGCGGGCTCACTTTTCGCTCGGGATCCGTAACGGCGGAGTGTTCGCGCTGGCGGATTGGTTTTCCGCGAGTGCTCCTCGCTCGATTCCGCCCCCGTCGGTGACGGAGGTGGTCGGACGAAGGGGCAGAGGGCACTTGTAAACAAATATTTTTCCTCATTGTGGGCTATGAAATTATGCGGGTCCTTGAGCCTGCTGGCGCGTCAATGATTTTTATTCGGGGGAAGATACTCCGATAATTTAATTCGGAATTGGATTTATATATCGAGGATTTAAATTTTCAATTAAATATCTGGCTATAGTTCCGCTTTTTTTAGACATTTTCTCTGAATGGAATTAAATCGTTTGAGCTCCGGAATTAAAAAATAACAAGATTTCTGGTAACGAAAGTATTCTTTTAATTTTCTATTCCATTTCACTTCGCATTTCAAAGTGCAGTAATTTTTGAAATTTTTATATAACGTCTTTTTATCATTTTCCCTTTACGAGAGTCACTGGAAAGCCTCACTCATTACTTGATGAATCTTTTATATTTTAAAGCGCGTTGCTTTTCCTGACATATTAACCATACATATTCAGTAAATATTACGCTTATGAGAATAATGTTTAACGGAATATCGCAACGAAAATATTTAAGTTTGTTGTTAAATCAAGTGAAACGCAGAATTTTTCACGCCAAAATCTCCCAAAAGCAACAGCCAACATAACACTAACTAATGAGCGAACGCGCGAAAGTTATTCGAAACAAAATGTTTTTTTGCCACGTGCAGAAATAAAGATAAGCAGAAAAAAAAGCAGAGCAAAAAGCGTGCGGCAAAAACGCGCGCAAAGCCAAGAAAGAAAGAAGCGTAGGAAAAAAGTGACAGTAACAGAAATAAAGCTCGAGCCGGGAGAAAGAGAGAAAAGCCGAGAGCGGAGCAGCGACATAAAGATAGAGATACCCCGAAGAAAAAAGACGCGGAAGAAGCGGCAGAAAGAAAGGGAGAGAGAGAGAGAGAGTGACAGCCGCTCGAGAGATCGGATAAAAAATCGCGCGCGGCTTTTTGCGTCATCGAAGCCTGTTTTGTAAGCCGACTCCTCTCTCTCTCGAATGTATCATAATACGTTACATCGCGCGGGGAAGGGTTCTCTCCGCATAGGTTCGGATTAGCGAAAGGGACTGGCGGAAGTATCCCGATGTCCGACTTATTTTCCCCCTCCTCCCCCGACTTCTTTCTCCGACTGCGTTATCGCGCCAGATTTATATCGCCCGGGGGCGAATTTCAAGCTCGATTCTCTCCGATTGATGCGGAGCAATTGATAGCTCGCTCGCGTCTATTAGGTCTCGTAAGTAGATTAAGGCTCGGCTACGGCAAGACCACACTTCTAAGTTCGAGAGGACGTTCGATTTAGCTCGGTAGAGGAGGATGCGTTTTGGGGGTCGATTGTTTATGAAGAGTTGAGAGGGAGTTAAAAGTCGCCTAGTTGATATTTTTATGAGCGGTGAGGCAAGCTCGAGTGGCGTTATTGGAGAGGACAGTATTTTAAGGATCGTTGCAACGTAAAAAGAACGTGAACAATGTTCGTCTTGATATAATTGTTAATTGTAGGCAAATCATATTTTGACGTAAGATATATATATATCTATATATATATATTGTTCAAAATTTAATTTAGACACGTTTGAATCGATAAATTATTTGATTGTGTGTTCAGGCATGGAGACAATAAAATGTACTCAAATGTGGCAAAATATACATTTAAGGATGATTCAGACATTGACGGATCATTGATATTTAATTAATTTATTTGTGCATTTATATTTCGGTACTGTAACAATTCAAATTTTTTTATAATTTTCTTTACTACAATAAATTGTGTTAATTTTCATTTTACACTACTTGAAAGGAAGTTTCTTTTTTAAAAGAAAGTTCAACTCTTTCGGCGAGAATCAAGTTTTAAATTTATCGGAATGGGTTGTGACAATTTAGCGCATGAAAAACTTTTCTCGTTCAATAACAATCAACGTCTGCAAGAATCTGTAAAGTAATCTATCACCTTCAATAATAAATAAAACGTAAACTAGCGTTAAAATATAAAAATGTGAATTGTTACACTACTATCCTAAGTATAAGCTAATTTATCTACATGTAAAATAATGAGCAGTAAACATAAAAATGTTAGTATAAAGTAGCTATAAGAATCTTAATCGATATTCAAATATGAAGTAGTATACATACACTTTTTCACAGTATATAAGTCAAATATACATTAGAGAAACTAAATTATTGTAATGTAATCGATATGACGTCCTCTCAAGAAATCGGATATTGTGTAATCTTAAAACTAAGAGAAACATTATACAGGGATTTATTTTTATAACTTTCAAAAATTCACGCAGTTAAAATAGAGTACATCGTAGCACCACCATGTACATTAAACCCGAATATATTCACGAACATTCCCGAATACGTCAAAATTCTTGTAAATGAAAAATATCTCCAACTTTGCGATTTTCCGCTTTTAGTAAAAGCTTCTCAAAACGTGATAATCTATTTTCGCCAAATCTAAGAGTTCATAGCGTTATCGATACTTTTTTTTTTCAATAATCTGTAATATTGCCCAGTAAAAGACAAGCGAAAGCAAAAAATTTACTTGTAAAAAAATTCTTTATCGTCTCGAGCTCCGAGATCGAAGTGGAAAATAATACGCTCAAAGTATACGTGTAAATAAGTAAAAAAGAGTACACTATAAATAAAAAAGAAGTGTAACACTCGTAGAAGATAAGAACCCATGATTTCTTGTATAAAGTAAAAGTGAAGTATGTGTATATAAATCAGATTCGATAAAAGCAACTATTATAATATTTATTGTTATTTATAGCTTAATAAATAATAAGATACTGTGTAATATGATTATTCCATGGAATGTGATTAAGATTTTTATTGGTAATAAGAAACGTAGCATGAACAGCCAAAACCTGGTACAACGAAAAAGAAAAAAGAAACTCCTGTAGTTGTTAAATTATAGTTTATATTGTACAGCGAAAACTTATGCGTTAATGTACGATTTGAACACGCTACATTCTAACTACACTCCGAAGTATTTATTAAACTAATGAGTATGTTCGATTTTTTTAAATATCTATGTACGAGTATGAAGTATGTTATTTATTGTTTGATCGTTTCAAATTTTATTTATATACACTTTACGGTTTTGTAAATAAAATTTTATCAAAAATATTCCTAATCAAAAGTTATTATCACATAGCATAGAGAAATAAGACAAATAAAAATATATAAATAAAGAAATAAAAAAGGCGTTCAGAATTAATGGGCATTTATTTAAAAAGAATTAAATTAGTTATGCAATTGTTTTCAATGCAAATCTGCTTCTACAAAATTTATAGTCATAAAAACTTCGGTAGAATATATATAAAGCTATGATCTTAAAGAATATGTAAAAGTAATATAAGATTAAAAAAAATGAACTGAAAGATGTCTCTGTAAAAAAAAATCAATCGAAGACTTATTCAACGATCAACATTATACTATATAATGCTAAGTGTAAGTGAAAAGTGATCTAATGTGATCTGATGCTTATAGAAACTTCAGAATAAATCTATAATTGTACGAAAGAATAAATGTGTTTTTCATGTAGAGAAAGAATACTATTTAAACTTTATTACTCTTGGCAGACTGAATATCACTTCCCTTTTATTTTTTATTGTAATTATAAGTTTAAATGATTAAAAAAACGGTAAGTAAAAAAGGCGTTAGGTAAGTTTTAAACTAAAGAAATATAAAGGAATTAATCTTTGTCTACTACTTCTTCTCTTCCAAGATTAATGTCCGGGACTGAAATTCTGGGCACTTCAATTACAGAAGAAGTCTTCTTTTTAAACTCGCGAAAACTATTTAATCAACTTTTTATGCACCTAAAATAAATAATGTTTTATGGCATACAAAACTCCCACGTTTTTGCAGTAAAAATAGAGAAGCATCTGATATTTCACCACCAACCAGCGCATTTCTATTAAAAATCAATTTAAAGTGCTTTCTAACGGATTTTCAGCCCTGGTAAAGAAAACTTTAAAACAATGCATAAAAATGTTTAATCAAATCGAACGAATTTTCATTGTTTAAAAAGTTTTTTGTTTTGCAACCTTTTAAAAATTAAATTCTAAAAATGAAAAAAAAAACTTTACTTGACCTACTTAACTCTTACAGCGACTAGCCGATTAGAGATCTCAAAACTTTGTTTAATAACACCTCTCGAGAAATTTCCAGCTGAAATTTTCAAACTGAATTCAAAACATCATTCAAGTATTTATAAATTCTTTATTTCATTAATTTCTGATGTAAACATCGCACTAATTAATTCTAATATAAAAATACATTTCCATTGATGAAAATTGGTATAAAGCAAAGAAATTCTGCAAACGGAATAAAAGCTTCGTTCACCCAGTAATTCGTAAATGGCCATAAATCGTTTGAGCGTCAAAGACTGAAAGGTTCCGATGAATCAGACAAAAATTCCTGCTCCGAAAACCTGCACGCTCCGATTCCGATGAAAAAAGCATCCCGACTGGCAGTAAACTAGTGAACACCACTTTGTGATCTAATAACAAAGACCGACGTATAATGGAATAACTGCATATCCCCAGGAACAACTTTGCACTTCTGATGGGAAGTGCGCGGCGACGCGTCTCGCATAAAGGGAGTCGGGACCCTTTGATCTGCCTGCTTTTTCTACACCGATAAAGTCGATAAATTCGAGGGAGGCTCTACGAGATTGCCTTAATTCGATTTTATCATTTGAATCTTTTCCGTCTGTTTATTCGCGCCTGATGCTTATCCCGTATCGATTGATGTTTACCGAAGGTGTCTGAGGTGGAATGCTGGGTGTTTGCTGTAGCGAGGATGTTGTTTTAATCGGTTTAAATAGAAACTGGAGTTTCTTCTTAGATCGCGAGAATATAGGCACTTTGAAAGGTTCTATTTTTAGCTTCGATAAGTGCTTTCTAATTTTTGTATTTTCTATTCTATTTCTATTAGACTTATTTATGATGCTTTACGGACTTGATAGCTGCTCAGTGGATTTCTTATATTTTTTAATATTAAATTATAATAGTTTACGTTCATAAAACAGAAAATTGTTTTATTGGTGTTAATAGCAACTAATAAACACTCGGCGTAAAAAATATGTAAACAGGAAAACGTTCTCAGCAGATGTTTTCGCGATTCAAAATATCGCAGCAACAATCATTGATTTTATAAAATTTGTGTAAACAAGAAAATCTGGAAAGAACGTTTTTCCCCTTACCCTTCAAATAGTCAGTACACCGCGCCATAAATCAACATCTCCCCTCTTCTTTAGCTCCAGTAAAAAATCAATATCAATCGAACTAAACAACTAAGCAGCATCCGAGCTCCGAGCTCCTTCGAAACAGACGCGAGCTCACTCGCAGCAGCCTTCGCGCGTCTCCGACACAGAAGGCCATCGCTAAGGTTAGTCGCGACAGACGCGAATCGTTGGCCAGGGCGAAACCGCGGTCCTAAGCTCTCCCTCCTTACGAACGATGTGAAAGAGGAGCCGTCCGCAGAAGAGAGCCAGAATGTCGCGCGGCATCCACCGAACTGGGAAGAGCCCCGGCAGACAGCCGCCCCACGTCGCGTTCAGCTCCAGGACCCTTGACAAAGGTCTGTGCTCGCGTGTGCGCATTGAAATTATCGGGCTTATCTGGACGATAAGCGCTCTCTCCTTTTTTGCCGGATGAATTTATTGGCCGCTGTGGTTTATGGCCCGGGAGATTCGGGCTGCGATTGCCAAGGAAACTTGCAATTAACTTGTTTTGATAAGTTTTTCTGCGGGAAACGTTGATTAAAGAGTAAAGTTTTGCTTTTGTCGCCTGCCGGATAACGTATTTTTGCTGATTTATTTCTGTAATGCTGTAATAAAATTTGAGATTGTTGTTTGTTTTGAAGAGTTTAAACGGAGAACGAGTCGGTAAAAAGAATTAAATTTAAATGTTCAATAAACAATTTTAAACGAGCAGAGTTCAACAAGCGCAATATTTCTCAATTATAAAAGACGCTCAATGTCAAGTTCACTGGATTGTTTAATTTATTGCAGAAAGACCTCACTGGATTACACGAACAAGCGCAAGCGTCGAGGATCGGCCACGATCTCATCAAGGTAGAGTTTTCTCATTGGATAGTCTTGTGTTGCTCGCGATAAGCGAAATAGCTCGGGAGCTCGAAAACTCGCCCGGTGGAAAGCAAAGGAGACGCTAGAGATAGAAAGAATAGCACGAGTTTTCTTTGGATTTGATTTAAGTACATTTATCGCGTTTCTAAGTTAAAAAAAAATACAAGGGAAACGAGGTAATTGACGAAATGTAAATAATTTTTCGGTATTTAGAAGCTTTCAATTTTAATATCTTATTGGTTCCTACTAATTTTTTAACAAACGAACATCTTTTTATATATTTACTTAACGTGAAAGCCGCTGACAAAATTTTTAAAATCTATATTTTACAAGTGAAACTGTAAAAACAAGTTACGCGCTGCGAACAACGAACTACAAATAGCCCATTTAAAGTTTTTAGTACTTAGGGAGCTGCAAAGTTTGATATTACTTTGTAAAACGATATCGCTACAATATGAAGCAGAAAAGCAAACGCTCAAAGAACATTCACGAAAATGCATTAAAACGATACGTTATTTGTGACGAAGTCTACAGGTGGTTTGAACGTTAAACATCAAATATCAGTTTACACCAGCATCGTTATTTAACGTAAAAAACGGCAAATACCAAACAAGTCATTTGGCTTCCTGAAGCAAAGTTGCTTTTAATTGTATTTGTATTCCACTTGAGCTTCACGCTTCAATATTTTGATCAAATATACTTAAAATAAAAATTTTACGATGAACCTGCGAATTATAAACAGACTGTAAAGTATTTAAGTAGATAATTCCATATTTAGTCAGACCCGACGTAACAAAATTTACGCTCGCTTTTCCGGTTTTACCATTAAATAAATCTTGTAGAAATCTTGTAAAAAATTTTACTTCGGGCACATAAAAAAGCTGTCGCACTTAAAGGTACAAGAAAGCAAACTCAAGCCCCCTTCGAGCGGTCCTCGAGTTCAAAAGTTCCGAGTGAAACTTTCGTTTCTCCGAGAGCAGAGCGACGCGATTCGAGAAAGTCAGGCAGGTGCGGGCGTAATTGCCGCGTCGGAAAATGCACTTTCCCACGAAAGAACAGTTCCTGTGCGTGAGCTTTTAGTATCCAATTGTTTCGGATCCGCGACTTTGAACCCGGTGAAATTTTAAAACGACTCGGAATTCGGCTTTTTGCAGTCGTCAGGTGCGCCGCATTGAAATTCAAATATTCGTCGCTTTTCGGGCTTGAATTTTCTATGAGGCGCAGGATCTACGTAAAATTGATTGAAAATAGATAGGATTTTTATGCGGGTCGTAAAAGTTTTTATTTTTGAACTCTACTTTAGCGCTGATTGTTTTCATTCGAATGGTTTTAATAACTATTTTACTTCAGTTAATAGGACTGTGCTGATTAAAAACTTGAAGAATTTGGACATAAAATATATATTAAATTCGAACATCAGTAACAATAACTATATGTGATTAAAAAGCTATTGATAAATTATTTCTGCATAACCATCGTTGTATATTTGATCTTATACACGGAATATTCCATAATTTATAAAATGAATTAACAACTCTATGGAGAAATTCTAGGAAGATGTAAAGTTTAAAACAAATTTAGATTTTCAGCATTATTACACAATATAACAACTTCTTCGCTTCTACCCTCGAACTTTTTCACAACTGCTTATTATGTTTCTAACGAATAAAAATTTCTTAGAAAAGCTCATCAAATTCATCTTTAACTAGAGATTTTCCCTGAATTCCTATTTCCGTTTAGCAAATAATGGAAAAACTTTATCGGAATATTAGCTGAAAATACTTATTTCATAAAAGAACATTTTAATTTTTATATTGTAGTTTTAATTATTCACAGTAAAGTATAAAATTTACAATGTATAGTAATTTAGTATTTAATAACTACAAAACAAAATGTAAAAGTCAATATTAAAACCACTTGTAGAAACACAGCTATTCTGTTCTATCTCAACATATTTTTGTATATTTTGACATTATTAAATTTTTTACACGTGTAATTAAACAAACCACTCATGTTGCTAAAAAATTAGGAATTATAACTTTTTATACTTTACCGATCACCGCGTTAACGTATTTTTATAGCTAAATCTAATAAAATACGAGTTAAAAAAAATTGTTTATACGATTTATACGAATATTGCAGGTAAAGCAGAACAGCCGCCCCCATTTTGCAAGGGGCACACGCAGGGACCACATTACACGAAGTACTTGGAAGAGAAAATCTTAGAGTTTAAAGATTTACAAGACTCCATCGAAGTAAAAAACTCGTCTTTGAATAATCAGTGAGGTTACTTGCTTGCTTTCTATTTTTAAAAAAAATTTCCAAATTCAGACTATTACTATATACTAAAGTAATTAACATTATATGACAGACAGTCGATTTTATGGTAAATTCAAAATTCTAAGTCGATTTAAGTTATTCCTTAAAACGATGCTACACGAATTTCGTTTAATGGCCCTTCGCTTGAAAGTAGCTTCGGTACACTTAATAAAGTATTTACAGTTGGATATACAGAAGCAGTTCACTTTGATTGAAAGAGTAAATAAATTATTTAATAGTTTCGTGTTTTACCGACTACTTCGGATAGAAAGAGCATTTCAAACATTAAAAATAATTAATTTCGTTAAATATAAGAGAACTATAATATAATATAATTTCTAAATTTTATATTTTTTACAATTTGAAAAAATTGCAATTCAAAAAGCAGATTTTGATTTAAAAATACAGAAAATTAAAATAAAATAGAGACTGAAAAAGCAAATTGAAAATATTCCCTGGAGGAATAAGTTATATAAAATCCTCCAGCGGGGATACCAAAAATCAGTTTTCTCCGTTCAAATATATATGCTTCTTCATTAAAAGATTTAATAAAACGTAAGAATTTAAAAAAAAAGCTATCGATAATAATTATTGACAATATATTTAAAGAAAACTGAAAAGTATAATCAATTTTATATGTCAACGACTGCTACTTACATTATACTTACACACGTAGACATTTGTTAAAAAGTACTTTTTAAGAAAAAAGCGAAAATCCTAATATGTAAGAACAAATCAATCATTTGTACACATTTAGCATCTCAACTCGTTAAAAGTAAAAAAAAAACCCACAATAACAAAATCTCTCGTTAAAAGAGAGAAAAGCAAATTTAAAAAGGCAAAATAAACAAGACCGAGGCGAGGGCTCCCTCCGCCTCGCAGAAAAGAGTCACCCGGGCGTGATAATAAAGCTCTCTCTCTCCCCCGCGCGAACAAATCGCAGCGCTCGATGGTCCATCCCCCAAGTCATCTCTCTCCGTTCTGACTCAGACTATCAAAGGCCGTCATTCGCAATGAGGAGCTCAAGGCGAAAATCGCCGAGTTGGAGAAGGCTCAGAAGTTCGGCCAGCCGCCCCCGCCGCCCTGCTTTGAGGTACGAGATTCTCGCTCGATTCATTTTTACAATGACTCCCTCCCCACCCACCTGGTGTGGAACTGCGACCTCCGGGGAGGCGCAGCCGTGCGAGAAACGGTCTCTCCGATACGCTTTTTTTCGGTCTCACGCGGAAATGATTATTTTTAGTATCTGGCGGGTTCTCTTTTTGCTGGATTATTTTTCTGATATTATGTGCGACTGTAGAATATATTTGTGTATAAATTTATACGCTTCCTTTTACACACAGTAATGTTTATGAAGTACATATTCGGAAATTCGGAAATGTGTAAATATTAAATATGTTTAAATATTAAATTAAATTATAAAAGTTATTTTATAATCGTTAAAAGAAGGTCGATTTAAAAAAATGCTTATTTCAAAAATCAGAAATTATTAAATATTTAATTGCTGGGACACGAGTTTGATGACGCGAAATAATTAAAAATTTAATAAAGAATTCTTATAGTAAAGTTAATATTTTTTTAAATAAAATCTTCCTACTTTTATTCGTAATACTACTTTATTAATTTCTTATAATTTACAGAGTAGTGCTTTACTTCTTTATTCGTTTCTTTTCAATGCTTTCTCTCCTAAGCATTAATTAATAAAGCAATATTTACCAGTATATTCAAAGAAACTTTAGGTTGGTTTTAATTAAAACTTTTATTATAAAACGCTTACCCGACGACACCATGCTCCGGCAATTAAAAATTTAATAAAGAAAATCTTACATCCTAAGCAATTCAACAAAGAAACACTGTTTTCGTTCCTCCAAAAAACACTTCGCCTCTCTCGCAAGCACGGAGAACCCTCTCGAACCTTAAAAAACCGTGCCTGCGCTTTATCCTCCTCGCTCTGTTTCCCCGTCTCCGATACCCGAGCAGCCAAAATCTCCCCGAGTCGGAAATTCACGAAAAACTATATACCCCTAACCGACTTTTCAGCGAGGAATGAACACGACGTCGAGCGGGGGGATTCGCGTCGCCGAGATTGGAACATCGACGGAGAAGCCGAAATACTCGGAGTGTCCCGTGCAGACCGTGGAACAGGTGACGATGTACGTCGAGTGCGGCGTTGGCGGAGACGAGCAGCTCGTCGCCGTCACCAGGTGAGTGTTTTTCTTTTCTCGCGAGAGAGGGATTTATGGGACGGGTGTATTTTTGCCGCGAGAACGGCGAGTCGGGGGCTTTGATTAATTGC
The DNA here is from genome assembly GCA_900474385.1 of Ormyrus pomaceus. Taxonomy (NCBI): domain Eukaryota; kingdom Metazoa; phylum Arthropoda; class Insecta; order Hymenoptera; family Ormyridae; genus Ormyrus; species Ormyrus pomaceus. The sequence continues at coordinate 27,808 of UCOM01000397.1, forward strand.
GAGGCGGTGAAACGAAAGTTTTATAATTGTAGTGGGAGAGGATTTTTTTTTTTTTTTTACTTGAGGGGGTGAAAATGTTTCGAGTTTGCGTTTGATGGGAAGATTTGTGGCGGATGCAATTTTTCGGTTTTACCGACTTGATAATCTTCGATTGCTAAACTTACATATAGTTTCGACGTGCATTTAAAAGAAATCTTATTTTATAAACATGTTTTTCATTCAGTTTGCACCGAATGAAAAAACGACAAAGCAGTTTATCCTGTTTTTGCTGAGAATACACATTGTTTCATTCACGAGATATCATTTTTATTTTTGGGCTTGACTTACCATAAAACGTGCAATCAGTCGATTCAGGTTATCCGAAACAATTAAAATAAAAGCACGTACAGAACAAGTTTTATGTGAAAAATATCATTTTTTTTATCCCTAAAATAACGCGCCATCCCCACGTTTCAGCAGATATATTTAGCCGGTACACGCAAATTACGAAAATTCCAAAACCTCAGCCCCTTCCCAGCATCCAACCCCAATAGGTCTCGCCTTTCCCAATCCCGCATTGACCCACCAAAAGTTTTTCGCTCCTAATTTCGGCCAGCCGAAAAGTCCTATAAGTTCGCCTCCCCTCCCTCCCCGACAGAGCGGAGCTGGAAAGTTTAGAGAATAATATGAAGATGCTGCGCGACGCCGTGAGGGCGAAGGAGGACATGTGGAACGAGGCTGTGGAGCGCGAGCAGGCTTACGCCGAGAGGTTCAAGCAGCTGTCGGTCGAGCTGGTCACGGCCCGCCAGCTCTCCGACTCCAGATTTGACGAGCTCAACCTTCTCGCCTCGAAATTAGCGGTACTTTCCTTGGATTATTGGTTTTTCAGCTGGCTCTTTTTTTTATAAGAGATGAAGATAATATTTCTTTAATTTCTAAGTTAAAAGTTTTTTCAGATTACTAATGTTGATTTATTAACATAATTATCTTTCTGTAGCTGCAAGATTATTATTGTCAGTGACTTATTAGTTATCAATTATATTGATATTAAGAGAAACAGTAATCATTAAAATGAAAAAATTAAGGTTAATTATCTATTAAAAGTTCATGCCAATTCTGACATCAATTTAACTTATATAATTTTTTTAATAGAATTTGATGTTTCCTATAATCTATACATCTGTTCCTTTAGGAGAAACAAGGAGAATTGAAATCAATTCAAAAGGACTATAACAGTGCTAAGAAAACACTTCTGAAGTATCAAAAGCATCTAAAGTAAGTTTACAACGTTCATTTCTACAAGGCTTCAAATAAAATAACAATATATAATATGCTTGCTAAAATAATTTTTATAATTTTTCTTAAATTACTTCATTCATAACATTTTTCCATCAATTCAATTTTTTTTTTTTTTTTTTTTTTGAGAAAAACTATTTTCTTCGCCACGAACAATGATAGCAATTTGCCCAAGATGAGTTTCCATTCTATTACACGATATGAAAAAAATTCATTCTACGTGAACTGCATTGCACGCAAAGTAAAATACTTTCGAATTCTAATCAAATAAAATTCTCCAACTCTACTCAAATATTAATATTCACCTTCTAATACAGAATAATAGAATCTTTCATAATTTTATTTTAATAAAAGCTCCCAATAAAAAACAAATTTCATGCTGCAAACCAACAGTACATTTTAACATGAAACGAACGATCCATCCTTTCTAAACGTCCATCCAAAGCTAACCCAGTCCATCTATAGCTTATAAAAAGGCTTGACCAGCCGAAATTTAATCGACGAAACATCTTACTTAGGATGGGAAAGAACGAAGATCACGCCGACAATCACGAGAATCATCAGAAATCGGATTCAAAACCGAATACCCCCCGTACCCCCACTTCGCCCCATTATCCCATCACGAAGCCAAAATCTCGCGGAACGAAGGATAAACGAATTTCGCAGAACAACTCACCGAGGAAGATCGAGGTGGATCTGACCCAGAAGATTAGGGAAAACTATGATGAGCCCGGAGAAGTGATGCTTAGGTGTTAGGAAAATAGTGGCAGGAAAACTTTTGACAAATTAAATGAAAATTCAAATCGGTAGAGAATTAATAATGTTCTTTATTTTTGAGAAATTTTAAAGTCAATAGTCGACTTTCAAGATGATAAATTTATTTTGTTCTAGTTAACTGTGTATAGAGTATACTATATTTTAATTAATGAGAAAAGAAATTGGTTTTTAAGGCTGCCTTGTCAATTGTAAACATAATCTCTATCAGAAAATTGTTAAAAAACATTGTAAGTACATACTTTTTGCGCAGGAATAAATTTTTCTTACGTATTTGAGTCTTTTGTAGTAGTTTTCGTTCACTTTAACGTATCTTATCGAAGAGAAAAAAAAACGTATTGACGTGTTTTGAATTGACAACGAGATTTAAATGAGAGGAATTATTGTCTTTGTTTTTCATTTTATCGCCGTTATATACGTTTTGTTCAATCTTGGAGACCAACTCTTGGATTGCTTATTAAATTTCCAAGCCTTATTTAGTCGTTTACTCACAATTACTTTCGATAATAAATGAAATCTTTCGGTTAATTTTTGTTAACGAACGCAAATATGTATTATTCATTGGATTTTCCAGTTTCCATATGACGCGGCAATTTGAAAAGTCGTTTTAATTGCAATGTTTGAGTTAATATCTGTTAAAACAAAAAAAAACTTTGTAAATTTCAGTTAACATCAACATCTGATTTAATAAAACTAAAAAGAAAAATCGAACAGGATTTCCAATGAATGTAACATCCAATTTGTCTCAGCGCAAGAAAACCGTCCTGAATATTTTGTGCAATTTGTGGTAAAAGCTTTGGATTCTCGACGAAAGCAAACAAATATCATTGTTAATTTATGAATAAACAACCATTAATCTTCTATTCTTGCTTTGTTTTTGTCGCTTTAAGGTAAATAAAATATACCGAATTTATTAAAATATTAATACAAATTTTTCCGCTTCAAAAATGAATTAATTGAGTAAAGAAGTGTTTCGAGAATACGTTCTATTGATTTTTAGAAAAAAAAAAAAAATTAACCGAAAGATGCTGGGCGGTTCAGCGATACATTTGACCCTCTTTGTCCAAATGCACGCAAAGTATAAATCCATGAATCTTTTATACGTACAATCGTAACACGGAAGGTTCATATATTACAACAAAAGGAAATTATTTATGGCTGGAGTCTTATTTAATGATCCCATTTGCTCAATTTTTTTAACTACTTTTTTACATAAGCTGTTTCTAAAATATTATACATTTAAATAAAAATAATTTCAATAAAAAGTAAAAAGATGTAATGTATCAAATAATATTTTACCCACCCCGAGAATACACAAGTTGTAAGTCATCAATTATATCAAAATATAGTTTTTTATACAATTTATGTCTTAAACCGATAAGCCAGTAGCAGTTCTTTCGGGAAAATCGAATTTTCGACTGAGCCGAAGACGCTTAGTCATCTACCTTAAATCTCAATAAAGAAATTACTGCGTGCACATTTTTCACGAAAATCGATTTGCCAATCTAGCGGAAAATTCATGCTCTAGCCTACGCCTCTCGCTCGTCTCAAACTACGGGGCAAAATTCATCTCTCGCATGACACGTAATTTATACATTTTTCGCACAGCCTCTTTTTCTAAAGATTCAGGCCTCTCTCGTAAAACATTGCAGAATACTGAGTGCACCGAAAAAACTCCTTGGATAATATGAGGGCGAAGAGTCGAAACGCGCCGTCCGGCGTTCATTCAATCTCATTACTTTTTCAGCGCACTTGTTTATTGAATAATTCTACCAGCAGCCGCCCCCCTATCTTCCCCGCTTGTCCGCTGATATATATTTCCTCCGAGTCCTCTTTATTTTTCAGCCTCTCTCTCTCTCTCTCTCTCTCTCTCTCGAGCATCGCCGGTCGAGAAGAGATTGATGATAAATCGGTAGGAGCTCGTAATTAAATCACGCCGACTTTGCGCCGGACAAGTCACACCCGCGCGCTCTCGCTATAAATTACATAATGGCCGGCGGCGGTTAATTGACAAACAAGGCGGCTATCGCGACCGCAGATAAGCTTGTTACTATGCAAAGAACAAGTTTTTCGGTCGGGGAGCGGAGAGCCGCTCCGATCGATATTTTCGCGCGAGTTTCAGAAGCGATATCGACTGCCGAAGGAGGAGGAGGAGGGGGGGCAAATCATCTGCCGAGCGATATCGCGTGCAATTATAGTGGACAGTGTAAAAATCCGTGTTTTCTCTTACACAGTGTGCTATTTTTGAGCGTATCCTTATTATTTTAACGATGCCAGTGGAAATTATCCGGAGTAAACAAGTTTATGGCGTATTATTTAATGCGGCTGCGTTAAATTTGGTTCCTGAGGAGTAACAGTGCGTTGAGCACTGTTCCTTTTGTATTGTGACTAAGTATCTCGTTCGAATGTACCGATCAAACGCTGCATTCTGAGAAAAAATTTGAATCATTTGTAAAAAGACGCGTGACAACAAACTAATGGATCAGGTTTAGCGCAAGCATTTTAAAAAGAAGTGAAGTTAAATAATAAATTTTTCTTTCTGCAAATGTTTACGCTAAAGTTAAATCCCCAGAAGAATTTTGCATATTCGCCGAAATTTACAGTCTTCCTTTTTTAGTTTTACGTAGATTAAAACGATTTGCAAAGCTAGTTAAAATATGTTATTGTGCAACGGTACGTTGGTGTCAGTAAAGATATTTCTGCGAAACAATATAACAGGCAGCATTATGTTTACTGTATAAATTTTCCTACGCTGTGCGTGCAGAAGTGGCCGTCGGAGAGTCGGAGGATTTGCATGCGCAAAGTTAAAAACACTATACTCGTTAGTTTCCGAATTTCAGATTTTCCTAAAAAGTTTGCGATTTTTTGGTCAATGAATTATTTTAATTGTTATTGAATTAAAATGAAGAATAAAATTATACAAAAGTACAGTGCGCTTTTATTCTGTTTCGATAAATAAAGCCTGAAAAAAATTCAATTATCCAATTTTACGTATTAAACAATTGAAATCACCATTTAAACTAAATTCATTGTATCCCAGGTGAATATCAACTTGTTAAATATCAACAGTTTTTTAATTAAATAAAAATTTCAGTTTCAGTTTAAATAAATTTTTATTGGCTAACATGAGTACATATTAAAATAAATAAATAAATAAAAATTGTTGAATCCTCAGAGTACTGCCACCTGTCGAGGAAGCCCCGAACTCCGAAAGGCGCCTTAGCAAAGTGGTGACCTTACCGATCGCACCTCGCAGTCCGACCCGCAGAATTTCAAAGATACGCGACACACATCCGCCGAACGCAATCCAGCCCTTCCGACTGTCACCAGCGTTTACCCGCCTAATTAGTCATTAACCGGCGACCTCGCGACTTGTTTACGATAGCGAGCGTCGATAATCGCAACATTGTTAAAAGGGGTCAGACGACCCTGCCCCGCTCTTATCTGCCGAGAGCTCTCCCCCCGCCCCCCACCGTTCGCGAATTTCGTCGCGCTTTCCTCGGGATTTTCGAGCGCGCGCGAGCGGCGACGATGAACTCCCGGCGCCTTTTTGCGCGCGACCGAGCGTCATTGGTCGGCTCGGAGTTTTCCTCGGGGGCGTGCTTTCGCGGCGCTGCTGCGGCCTTATCGTGTGACAATTTATTCTCGAGCTGATAATTCGCGGGATTAATTGCTGTTGTTTTATGAATTCGAAAACGTTCGCCGCAAGTGGAAAAATGCGGCTGCCGCTCGTTGAAGAAGCGAGCGAAATTGAGATCTCGGCGGTTACGGGGAGAATTTTACCATGTAATCTCGCGTTTGAGTTTCGCGGAGAAGTACAAACTTGTTAGATCGGTGGTGGTAAACAAATTTCGTCTGCTTATTTATCGGTTTACATGATCCTAAGTTATAAAAGATTTCGTTTTTTATGTTTCTTTTTTACACGTTAAATTTAAGAAGACCGCTAGTTTGATGTCTCGATTTTTATTTAGAAATAAGCATTTTTTCAATTTATTTTCTTTGAGTAGTTTCTCCAGTCGTTCATTATCACTTGTACTTTGTAAAATATATAATCAATTTTGCGTAATTTTTTAACGATTATAACTATCAGTTGCAAAGTAATTTGCAATATCTTATTCTCTCAAGCCCCGAATTATGTAAAAGAACAAAAAATGTCTATAATTCAATTAAATTTTAATTATGTGAACGTTTATTCACATTTACAAATAAATTTTTATTAATAGTACGGTCGTATCTCAATTTTAGTTTAGAAACAACTTTCCCTGCATAATTGGTTTATTCAGGTTAATGATTTGCCATGAAAGTGGATAATGGATTAAATTCTGTTTTGAAACTTATGACTTTGTTACGCAATGTTGCATTTGGAGTGGCAACACGGAACTGATTCTCTGGCTTTTGAATAACGTTTTAGTGGATCTTATAATAGCAGTCAGATTGCCCGTTTATATCGGAACTGTTTAATTTCTTACACGTAAATGATATTAGGTATCTCTTCTTCCATAAGCAATTCTTGGAATTCGCCTTCGGGAATGTTCTAAGTTCGAAAGTAAGTTTTCGAATTATTAAAACAAATTTTTACCCTGGTTGTAAAAATGTTAATACAAATAAGTAGCTAATATCAAATCTAATCGCACATTGTGCATAGAACTGCACTTTTTCCTTGATCAATAATTTTCTCATTTTCTTCCATCTCATGCGATAATCTTGTTTTTTTTTTTTCTTTAAACTTATTTTTAAATTCATTTATAACACGTTTTCAAATTGAAATCAGCTGTCAGCGCAGATTCAATAAAAGACGTTAAAATTCTCAGTTTCTTAGAATAAGAATATATTTTGCTTATTTAATATACTTTTATCAATCTCTTAGATATTTATAGTAAGAAAATAATAGTAAATACATTTTTTATCAACAGCTTAAAAATGATTGCTTTTAAATGTTCACTAAAATACATCGTGATCGCATAAAAAACTTGCAGAGCGAGATTGTTTTTTTCTGACGTGAGATGCATCGGAGAGACTCGATTAGACTTATAGTACCAGGAGGAAGTTTACAAATATCCTACCAAACTGATAAGTTCTGGAGCAAAAGATTGCTTGAAAAAAGAAACAATTAAAGTATTCTCGACAAATACTAAAAGAACACTAAAAGAAATTCGATTGGATGCTATTTTTGGACACCATGAAATCAATTGAATTTTAAATCTCCGTTGAGCGTTTCCTTGCGCAAAGCAACGCTGCACGTATCACGTATTTATATTTATAAAACTTGTCGTACATTCCTCCATTTACCGTATTTATAGATCTCAATAAAACCGAAAATAGATCAGAAAAAATGCAATAACCCTGAAATCCCTATCGATCCCCAAAAGATCTATAATAAAAATGTTGAAAACTCGAGCACTAGACCTCGAAACTTTCCGCAAATCCGACTAAACTCTAGCTCTCGGCGTCTCCCCGAAAACGAAAAATCTTTCCAGTCTGCCTACGTGCTCGGGGGCCACGCCTCCGCTCTCGCTTCTCTGCATCATAAATCCCTCGAAATCGAAAAAAAAGCTCGAAACGTATATCTGACCTCCCCCTCCCCACGACTCCGCGGCAATCGACACGAAAGCTCATCTCGTATCCCCCCCCCCCGGCTCTCCCTCTCCTTTCCGCGCTTGGAAAGTGGCAGCTGCTGTGGGGTTTCGCAAGCTTTCGCGAGGAGGCAAACACGCGCTGCAATTTATTATCGCTATCGCGCTCGCATATATGTATAGAGCCGGCAAAAACTGTCGGCTCTGCACTCCGCGCCGCGGAAAACAGCTTCCTCCGCTCGCGATCGTCGCCTCGTCGAGTTCCCGCCGGTCCCTCGAGCTGTTCGCATCTCCTCTCCGCTCCTAAGGTCCTCCTAAATGCTCCCACGAATCCACGAGCTATCCTCGTCCGTGCCCACTATGAAGTACCACTACTGAGTATCGCCTCGTGTTCCCGTTTCCTAACCTACAAAAAGAAGGAGAGCAAAAAAAAAAGTAAGCTCACCGAGCGATCGTTCGAATTTTGCCGCGGCCGTTACACAGCTGCGCAGACTCCAGAAGCGTCCAGGGCAGGCTAAGCCGAACAATTCGCTGATCGATGCGGCTGATGTGCGCGGCGGAGGACTTGGTGGCGGTAGCGCCGCTACGGCAGTGTGCGCCGTCGCAGCAGCCGGACGTACTCGGCGTTGTCGAGCACGCTGAGTTGCCCTACGGGAGGACGACGTCTCTGGACAATAATAATCCCCATGGACGCGCGGACGACCTGAGCGACTCAGCCACCAGGATGCCGGGACAACAGGATGTCGACATGGAGCTCTGCACCGACAAGGTCCTCTCCAAGGGGAGGATCCTTCAGGAGCTCACCAAGGCCGTCAAGCTGGTACGTCTCAATTTTCTTTCCTTCTCTGCGTGTGTCCTCTGTGGGCGGCTGTTTTATCTCTGCTCTGTACGGTGGGGCTCCTCGATGTTTTTTTTTTTTGTTTTTGTTTAATTTATTTTGCTGATGGTGTCTTGCTGGATGGCAGTGTTGGAAGGGTGAGTGTGGATTGATTTTTATGGAGTGCCGGGGCTGCCGTCTTCCCGAGTGTGCTTTAAGCTGAGCCTGCAATCTATGCTTTATTATCTGCGACGTACTTGAGCTTGTTCGTTATTTACAATCTCGCGGCTATGTTAATATTGGCTTAGTATCGAATTTCGGGTGGATCCGACAGTGTTGGGAGGAGGTATTGACCGCTGTCATTGTTGGGAGAGTATTTGTTTTAGAGGTCGGGGAGATTTGGTGTGTGGATGCCGCTTTTAAGTATGGCTGACTTGAAACTTTTATCGCGCAACAGTGTCTATATTTCCATAAACAAAGTCAGTTTTGCATTCGATTATCTCTGGAAACGAAGTTCTTGAATCTCAAAGCAAGCGAAGGCCCTTTCATGCCTTGATTGATTTTACTGCCGTTTAAGCGCCAAGTAACAGAGACAAAAACGGCGCAGTATAGTGTAAAAGAAGCTTAACTTTTCCTTCGCACTTTCTCTTGTCCTCCAGACACTTTCGTAATAGTCGATTGAGCGCTTTTTTGGCCCGCATTTTTCATCGACTCGGTTCAACGGTCGATATAAATGTCAATTACGAACTGGAACTCCTATCGGTGCCAGCTTTGCATTTTGTTTTCCAATCGGGTCTCTTATTTTTATATCGAGGACATGAGGACAATAGCATTCGTATTGATATATGCTGGCTTGCGAATCTGTAGGAAAAAATCGATTTTTAAGTAATGAATTTTAAAACGGTGCGTGTTACTCTTATTCTTGATCGAGCAAGTGGAAATTGTAGAATTAGCAAACTGTAAATTAGAATGTATGTTTAAGCTTGTTATTCAATAATTTTTTAGAGCGTATAAGCTATGAAAAATGTCACCAAATAGGAAGTGGTTCGTGTGGTTTCTTATATAAAAGTAAGGAGAAACATGCAAATCTGTTGGCAAAAACTTAAAGATTTCTTGTAAATTATTTCGAAATAAAGCTTGATTAATGTTAAAAATGGTCCTTCTGTGAAATAAGATTTCTTCCGAGCTTTAAAGCACCAATTAAACTTTAAATCGCACCTCTAATTGATGTCTCGTATTGATATATCGACATGTACAGCACACTTTAAAGCTTGAACTCACTCGATATCGTAAAGTCTCAGCAATCTTCCAGGCAATAAATACATTATCAAGCGGGAACCTTTTTTCCAGCGATCAGCATCATAAAAATTTCAGCCTCGACGAGGGCGATCGGTGTAAAACAGGCATAATCCGAGAGAGCGCATACACGTATATGCAAGTGCACGCATAAAAGTAAAAGAGGCGACGCGAGCGCCTTCCCTCCGAGGGGCCATCCGCCCACGAGAAACCGTCACGGGGAAGTCACCTGTCGCCGTTGCGGCCGAATTTTCGTCTGTTCCGCCTTTGTAGGCTCTTTCACTCTCTCTGCGCCTCTCCGGATTATACCCTGTTTGTTTAATCGGACGTCAAGGCTGACCGTTGGACCGTTCAACACGGCCGCGACGGGTTTCCTCGCCCGAGAGTAAGTGCTTTTTCTCACCTATCCGGAGCTCCTAAACAAAAGCCATGCAGTCACATGTTGCGTGGTACTAGTGAGTGTTTTGTTTCGTAAGACTGCTATTGGAACGGGCTTTTCTTGTTGTATTTCGAGTTTACAGACAAAAGGGGAAAGTTTTGAGCGATTTTTAATAAGAAAAATACAAGATGTGAAAGGGATTGTAAAAGGTTTCTTGTAATGCACTCAAATGCACATCTACATTCATATATATAGAATACAAGACGAGAAACATGAGTCACTTTTGGGAAGTGAATTAATAAATGTGACTTCTGCATGTGTTATGAATAAGATTTTTGAAGCAACAGTTTGCTCTAACCTAAAAAGAGATTAATGAATTTACGTCAATTGCAACTTCAATGAATGCGACTTGAGCTAGTATTGTTATCGCAGTTATCATAAAAAATAGTCTGCGCGCGAATCATCAATACACAATTCTTGGGAATAAAGCAAAAGTCGATTGACAGCTTGTCTCATATCTATTTGTGCGTAAATAACGCAATATATTTACGCAAAATCTTTTTCGAGGTGACTTTACCATCACAAAGTTTTCGCGCGAAGCTCATCAGCTGAACTTCAGCTGTTACTTGGCTGCTCGAGTTTTTATTCTCTTTTGTGTCTGATTTAGAATCGCGACTTTGTAGCTTCTAAAACAGAATCTGTTGTTTATGTGAATCGATATTCTAGGCGATTTGACACGAGTGAACAAGTGTTTATTGTTCTTGGCGACACGTAAAGACGTAGTTAATGATTTTTGAGAATATTGACAATTTTAGTTTCATAAAAATTTAAATAAGAGGAAAATATATTTTTAAATTTCTATTTTACTGTATTAAAATTTATACATTTATAAAAATTTAAAGTTTTAAAATTTTAAACAATATTTTTAAAATTATCAATATGGGTAAGAAGAAGAAAAGTTTTATTTAAAAAGCATGACAGACATATTTGAAAGTGATATAGATATAGGTAAATAAAAAGACGTTTGAATAAAAAGATGTTTGTTCTTTTATAAAAAATAATGTTAATGTTTTAAATAAATATTACAATTATTAATATTGGAAATATTAATGTTATAATAAATGCAATATAATTTTTTGTTTTGTTATGTAAGGAAACCTATTTTAATGAGCATTTAAGCAATGCAAATGACATTGACACATATTTATAATTAGATGCCAGCAAATTTTCTTTTATGCTAGTAGATAGCTAGCAAAAAGGTTTTAAATGCCGTTCTACAGTGTAAAATTTATTTGAATTACAGGTTTATGCCCAAAGCTTGCACGGTACTGTTGTATTGGATGGTGACTCCTGGCTTGTCTACTGGTTAGATCGAGCTCTACGCCATGGATTACGCATTGAACGTCATGGTTACTGGGGTACAGCTCGAGAACTCAGTCACCAAGATACAGTGGTTGTCATACATGCATTGCAGAATGTACTAACATCTATTGGAAAAGGTAAAATCTGCATTAAATCTTTAATGCATAAGGTACATTCACTTTTATAAGTTTTCATAAGCCAAAAATAAATTAACTTCTAGGTCGAGCTTGGCTGTATCATACATTGAGCGAAGGCAGCTTTGAAAGCTACTTGGCCTGTATGCTAAGGGATATTAAAACTTTGAAGAAACAGTACTTTCCTCATGCACTTGTACGCGATGCAGACAGAACTAATCAGCTGATCAATTTATTAGCTGGACTTGAAAATGTTTCATTTACACTACAACTTGTAAGTAATATTAATATTTTACATTTAACTATAATATATATTATGTGCAATCAGTAAAAGGCTATTAGAATTATATTTTTCGTCATTCTATTTCAGTAAAATAATTAATAAAAACAACAATAAGTTTTAAGTAATTCATTATGAACTATCTACTTGATAAATGGCATGTAGTTAATAGACATTCTACTAACAAGCATTTTTTTATTACTGACAGCTGCATCGTCATTTCCATATTAAATTAGGGTGTTTATCAATTCTTCAGTTGATAACTTATTACCACCGTAAATTAATAATCATTATTTTTTTATAGTTATCTTAAGTTACAACTTCACTGACTAACGTGGCCCTTCTTCTTGATATTATTTTTAAATCAATTGACGTTAATTAAAAAAGGTTGATAAAAGCATTGTTCTATTCTCAAGGTTTGTTAAGTTCATTAAACTCCTAACACTGATTAATCACTAAGACATCATAAGAGTTGCCATAATCTCTTTTGAAGCCATTATCAATTCATAAGCTTTTCAAATCACTTCAAAGAAAAGATTATATTTTCTCAACTTTTAAAGTAATATTTTTTATTACAAATCTAAATGCAATAATCCAGAAAAAATTAACACATCAATCCTTGAATTCTGCAAGAACTATAGGTCGTTATACTCGAAAACCCCCGTAAAATAGTTCAAGTCCATGCATAATCACTCAAAAACAAAATATCGTATCACCGGAGGAAGAACGCATGAATGGAGGTCGCAGCATAAAAAATATTTATCACGTTAGGATATTAATAATGCTTCTGGCCAGTACAGCAGATAAACCTCAAAAATAAACAGCCTCACGTTCTCGCCCTCTCCTCGGCTTTCAGGGCCGTTGTCGATCGCTGAAATCACAGCACCCCGGATTTTTTACTGACTTCCCCGGCCGATACACTACCAATAATCACCCCCTGGTTACAATTATCGCTGGTAATAAATAGCTTCCGTCGCACAACGGTCTCACTCTTTTCTGTTTTGCGAGCTCTCCTCCGCGAGGAGGAGAGGGCAGCAGGTTATCGGTGCTCGGTCTTCTCGCTCGTGCGTGCATGTGCACCTTATTTTTCTCGACGGCGGATATGTGCACATTATTCAATATCTTGAGCGAAAGTAGACGTGTGGAAAATCTCACGAAAACAGAGCTGAGGGGGAAAGTAGAGAGCGGAGGCTTTTTGAGATACGGCTGTCGGTTTTTATGCAGCTGCTCGTTGGTTGTAGAAAAATTAACAGATACTGCAGTTCATTCAGTTGAATGTGGATGTTTTGTAACTTTAACTTTAATGAATCGGCTTAGCTATCATGAGCATCCGCTCAATTGTTTCTTCCCTCAATGTATTGTACTTGTTAATGCAGAAAAAGTATAATGAAATATTTTAAAATACTACGCAATGCTAGATGTATAAAATTCTTTTAATTTTTAAAAGCTAGAAATTATACGTGGCTTCAATGATATTCACTTTAGTAATCTTATACGGACAACTTTTTGGCACTTTTACGTAATGCTGCAAAATAAAAAAGCTGTTTAAGAACATTTACGTAGAAGATCCAGAACATTATAATAATTACTAAAAATAGAATGAAGAAAGTATGATCTAATTAAATTACAGGATATAAAAATGATGTATCTATCAATTACAGGATGTTACGTATTTGGATATCTGTAACTACATGCCGCAACGGCCTATGAGCGGATCACCCTCCGGTACGGCCTTGACCTTACACCTTCGCTCGACAAGCGTTTCTTCGAGTCTTGCCTCACCGGGTGACAGCGGCGTTGCACTGGACAGTGACATGGATGCTGCCAATGAAACTGATGCCAGTAGTTACAAAGAAGTAAGTCGAATCGTTAATCTTTAACAGCTCATTTGATAATCAAGTATCGCGGTTTAATTGTGACATATTTTTTCCATGGCAAATGCAAATTTAACTCAATTTTTCTGCACATTTATTACTAAATTACGGATATTGTTTACTTCAAATTGCGATGACAGAGTAATCAGAAATTATTTTATCATTTAAAAGAGATAAGTTCAGTCACTGCTAATTAACAGAAATGTATTTTTAATTTGAAATTCAATCTTTTTCGGGTAGATGTGACACGTAAATTTGTTCATATTATTAGAATAATCAGCATTATAATTGCTAATTATAGTTGCAATATTCGTTAAATTTTTAAAGCACTAGTTAATCCATTAGTTTGTTTAACATATTAATTATTAATTATAAAATTCTATTATTTTTTCAGGAGGATTGGTCTACAGAGAATGTTTTAAAATATCGGAACAATAAATATAAATTAATTAATGGTAATGATAATAAGAATTTGGAACGTTCATTCTCGTCAAGCGACTCTGGAGAAGATAATAATAAAACGCCTAAGCAATCTCCGGTTGTAGCTTCGAAGTATCACAATTCAACAGTTACAAAAAGCGATATTATTAATCAAAACCTTACAACCAAAGTAGATGATAATGAATTAAACTGCTCAAGTTTAGACACGATAAAGGTAAATTAATTTTTATTAAAAAGCATACATTTTCTTCATTTAATATAATAAACTATTTTTTACAAATTTAATATTTTTTATTAAGTACATGTTTAATATTGTATTGTCTAATATTGTATTATTCTAAAGTTCCCTTTTGAAAGCAAATTTAAAACATGACTCAATCGTAACTTTTAAATGAGTAGTGTATCACCTTATTGTTTTTTTTTTGTTTTTTTTTTTTCAAAAACACACTGCAAGAAATTTTTCCACTCAAAATAGATAAGCCACCAATAAAGGTTTTTGGCCCCCAACAAACTCTAATTGCATAGTCAAATCTAATCTAGCTATGACAAATTCAGATAAGGGCTAGTAATATAAACTTGGGAAACGTGCGTTTTCTCATACTTCAGTTTCTGCAGTTCTTCCGAGCCCTTCAGTGCTAAAACGCGTTATAGAAAATAAAATTTTGCTATAAAAAACCGCATTTTAAAAAATATTTATTTCGTAATATTTCTTAGTGATGATATTTAAATACCCTTGCAGGATTACAATTTCTACAGTAAAAGCTTAGACGAATCAAAACTCGATAAATCCAATATAGACGCAGAAAACAACGGCATTCAGGCTTGTTACAATAAAAGATCTACATATTACAGCGACACAAGTTACAGCTTCAAAAAAGTTCTAGATCCTCGAAATTCATACGTTATAAATAACGACACAAACCTCTTAGAGCTGAGCATGACAATTTCGGACTGCGACAACACGGAGGCGCCTTACAGCATTCTAAACACCATAAATATGACGGACACAAGTATTCTGTCGTCCTCGAGTTCAGATGCTTTAGTCCAACGTCGACAGCGAAAGAAGAAGCGTGGAGAGACCAAAAAGCGCGTCAGTTTCCACGAGGATATTTTCAAAATGATGAAGTTAGATGATGATGAGAATTACACCGATTGTTCCATGAGTTATGCCCCGTCAAATAATTCGCAGAAAAAGGACCAAAAAGAAAGGTAAGATCGAGCGATTTTTTAAATTTATTATTACAATTCGTAACACATGGATTTGAGTATTAGAAAAGTTTAATCTAGCACTACATTTCCAATGAGTTTGAGAAATAATTTGTTTTATATACGAAAAAATTATATATTTATAATTCAAATGTCAAATGAAAAATTGAAAGGAAACGAATTTTTTTTAATATATTGTATATTTGTGTTATTAATAACTTTAATAAAAAATTTTAAGTAAAATTACATTACATTGCAGTAACTAATTTTTAATAAATAAGTTATGGAAATTTAAGAATATCTTAAAGCATAACATTAAGGGGGTGTCGTAGCACCTCGAAAGCTGACGTTGTGACCGTCGGAGACGCTCATGCAAGCCCATGCATTCGAGCGTATTTTGACGCGTACAATGACGTCAGCTAAGTCGTTATTCGACACCCCCTTATGCGCAGACTTTCTATTTTCCTCAAAATTTTCCATGGAAAACTCGGATCGGCGGTGCAGTAAGAGTCGGATGCTTTGCAATGTACACGCTGAATTCTCTTTGATCACAAGTAGAGATATGGTGACAATATTTTAATACAAAGAAATGCAAGATTACTCTATGCTTCTATTAAGAAATGTTTTATATTCGTTATAAATATTCCTTGCCTTACTTAATATTACTATTATTCTTTTATTATTATAATTATTAAATGTGCAGATGTAATTTTTTCGCATTAACATTGTTTATTGAAAAAGCTAAAATTTTAAGCACTACAATGAAATGCATTGAAAAATAATGCGCTTTTTACTTTTGGAAAATATAGATATAGTTGGTGCGGTCATGGCGATTCACACTACGTGCAAAAAACCCCGTGCACAAGGAACGCCTACTCAGATTATTATTCATCGTCCTCGACGCTAAGTACTTTAGATAGTGACGCAGAAAAAAAAGCAGGTAACCAAGAGGCCGATACAGCTGCCGAAGCGACTACGTGCCCGTGCATGAGTATGGCAGAGCGCAGTGGTCCTGAAGGTGAAGAAGACCCAACAAAGGTCATGCGCCCGAAAATCGAAATCGAGCTCGAAGAAAACGAAGCTCAGGAGGCCTATATTGTTGAGAAAGAATACGGGAATATCGTTGAGGACTCACCCGTAAAACTCGAAATGCCTAGATTGCCGGCTAATAAACCTCAGGTAAGAATACTTTTTTATCTTTTTTTATTAATTTTGAAAATGTTTTACAAAATATTAAGCACGCGAGTTAAAAAGTATTCCCCTTTATTGAAGACATTTTTTATACAATAATAAAAATTAAAATTTACTGTAGAATCAATAATGTTAATCTATTTTTTCAAAAAGTAGGTTATGAAGTTTATAGATTAAAGTGCGTTTAAAATTACAAGATGTGCACATTTTCAATCAGAAATGAACTTTGGCTCTCACTAAATAAAAATAAAATAAAGATAATATTAATATCTTGACATTAATATCAATTTGTGACAGAAACATTTAAAGAAAAATCACGCAGTCTCGATAAGCGCAAAATTTGGTCTATCACAACATTATCATATTTTCACATTTAAAATTTAAGAATATTTAAGAAAAATGTTTTTTAACTATTTCAAATAAATTTATAATTTAAAACAAAAAAAATTTTAAATTATAAATAAGAAATGCATATCTGCCATTAAACTACTTACAAAACAATTACAACAGTTAAGGACTTTTTTAATTACACAAAACCTTTACGACAATTTCTAATCCTTATTATCAAGTCGTTATCCTTGACAGTGGAAACATTCGATCGTTTCCGCCTCTCCGACGTGCACTAATACATCTCTTACTCTCTAAACGCAGGGAAAGTATGCTAGTTCCAGTGACTGGTCGGATCTCGACAGCGTCACGACGTCGGATAGTACTGAGGATCAGCGTCGCAATAGCTCCAGTAACAGCAACAACAACAATAATAATAACAATAATAATCGGCACCTGGCCTCACCTCTAAAAAAGCGAAACATGACCTCTATCCTAACCGGCGAGACCAGTCGCCTGCTTGTGCCACCGCCTCTACGTCAGGCTCCATCAAAAACCTCGCTGCTTAGCAGGTTCTTGCGTTCTATTACTGAGAGGAAGTTTGAGTTAAAAAAGGACAGAAAGAATACGCCGAAGCCTAATCCGTTATATATCAAAGGAGTAAAAGTAGACCAAGACGCATTCAAAGAATTTGATGAGGCATTAGAAAAAGAGATACAGGAGAACGTAGCAGCGGGCAAGAGAGAGTTTAGCGGCGAGAAGATCAGCTTGAAAATGAGAGAAGTTTTCAAGAGAAATATTTACAGAGATAAAACAGAGGAACTTTACAAAGTTTATAAAGTAAGGAGCTCGTACATGACCAACGGGGAAAGCAAACCAATGCTTGCGTTACTCACAGATAAAACATTGTATTTGACCGGTCAAAAGGGTGATTATATATACAGTAATCACTTCGTTATTCCGTACAATGAACTCGATGTTATCATGGTAAGTTGAGCAAAAATGTTCTATTGAAATTTATTACTCGATAAGACTTGCTTAGTACGGTTATTTAATTGCAGATTGGACCTAATGCACAAACGATATTAATATCGAACGCTGATTATGAAATGCAGTACCTGTTTTCAACAGGAAGTAGTCAGACTACTTCGGAACTCATAACTCATTTAGAAATGGCTATGAGAAGATCCCCATCGAAACCTAGACTGCCGGCAGTTAAGGAATTGATTTACGACGACATGCATACGTTGAAACACTCGATTCTGGCTGAAACAGCTGTTCACCCGGTAAGCATATTTATTTTTATTGAACTTTATAAAACATTAATTGATCTGAATTTCACTTTATAACAAAATAACAGGATTCTAGAGAAATTTTAGAAAATAATCATTCATTTTATTTTTACAGGATGAAAAAATAGAATACTACAGTCTTATATACATGGAAGATGATCACATTTCACCACCAACGACACCCTGTGGTCCGACCAAGGAAGGCGATCTCATGTTCCGACCTCACATTTACCACACACAGTACACTAATGCATCTACTAGTCCATGGGAAGCTGGTTATTTTGTATTAAAAGGAGGAGTAGTCTACATGTTCACAGATAGTAATCAGAGATTACCAAAACGAGCTATTCCATTGAAAGGCGGTCTTTGTCAAGGCTGTCGCAGAATTCCCAATTCCCACAGACCTCATACCTTCGAAATTCTTCTGAAACCAAATAAAGCTTTCCAAGTGAGAATTAAACTTAATTTTTTTAGACAAAACGCTCAATTATTCAATGTTATTTAATGATTAATTTTTTGTCTTTCTTTTTAGTTTGCTGCGCCAGATGAATACGTAGCATCTGAGTGGTTGCAGAGCTTTGTTCAAAGTGCTTCGGGTCTTTTTGATTGTTCTGAAAAAAGAGATCCACTGCCTTGCAGTTTAGTTGTCACGACACAACACTTAGTAGCAATGAAAGAAGTATTCCCAGGAACTCAACGAGGTCAGACACTTTCTTGCGCAAGCATCGAGGACCTCTCTGCATTCAGAGTGCCTCTAGCTCAACAATCTTGGTGTATACTGGTAAGCCTTTTTTTTCTTTATTTTTTTGTTTCTTAATCGTTTAATGAATTGTATTTAATGTGAAATAACTTTTATAGGAATTTGCGTGTCGAGAAGTGCACGAAAGCAGTGGTGATTGGGTTGTGTACTTTACAAACTATAGAGAACTTTGCGCTTTTCAAGAAATTTTAGAAACTTTATGGGCTGATGCAAAAAAGGTAAATTAATTTTTTTAATTCATATATGTATACTATATTTTTAAAGTTGTATCTTTATAATAATTTAAAATTAAAAATTATAGGGTGAATTTCCATTGTCTACTCTTCCACCGGAAGATAAATTGCATCGTCGTTGTTCTGATGCGAACAAGAACCTTGAGGAAGCTTGGCGATACTTGTTACCGATAGGAGCAGAGTAGTATTTTAATCTATTCGATAGAGTCAAGTTTTACGTAATCCTCAAATCACTATTCCTTCATCACAAATAGATAAGCGGCCCCGAATTTAAGGATAAGTTATTAAACCAAAAAGAAAAACAAAGGTACACGTATCATATCGTCGCTTTGCTTACTTGAATTATTATTATTCAAGCCAATTAAAATTATAAAGTTACAAAAAGAGTGCTGTTCCTCTGATTCAGCATTCTGATGATCAGCTTCATTGATCGAAGAGATATATATTTTTTGTTATATCAATCGGAATTGTTATAACTCAACACACATGAGTGCAATAATCGTTTTGTTACACTTATATGAAAGTTTCGTCATTTATTTATAATTCTAAAGAAGACTGTATATAAATATTTATGATTAGTTATCGCGTAAGTGTCTATATATATACATATACATATACATGTACTCGCATTTATCGAGAGGAAATAATAATGGTGCACTCGAAAAGAAATAATTTGTACCCCTCTACCGGTAATCTACATAAATTTTTGTCCGAGGCAACTATCAAAAGAGTAAACTTTCGCTCGCGAAGGAGTTGCTATTAATTATTAACATTCCTAGTACTGAAAGAAAAAAAAAATGCCTTAGCTTTGCAATTCTATTTTTTGTATCGTCTTATAAACAGAACAAAGTTATAATATGAGTACAGCGTGTCAGGTTAGGAGTGTGAGGAAAAGGAACATTTACTTCCTCCATCACTTCAAATTGTACAGTTATCGCGACTCGCACAGGATTAAATTGTATTATAAGAAGGTGCTTCAGTTGCCAATAAGCAAACATGTCATTATTTGATGATAAAAGGTTATTGGAGATTATTTATTAACAAAAAAGCAGTATTTTTATTCGTACCATAAGCTTTGGTAGCAGCTTTCCAAATATCATATTCTGATTGAACCTTTAATCGAAGTCGTTGAATCGCTTATTTTTTTAAATTTTTATTTTTCAATTTCACCCTCGTGGTCCCTTTTACTGTGCTGCGAATTGCGAGCGATGACATGCTCAAATATTACATTGTGAATATATATCTAATACTGCGTTAAGCGATATTCAGACCAAGTCATTGCTCGCAAACCCATGAATTGTGATAGGAAGTTTCTAGTATATAATCGATGGCGGTGTATCGAAGAACTTTTAAGAACCATGATACGCTAATGTCAGTTACTCGTGATTTGTATCAAGAATTGTAAGCAAAACTATCGATAATAAGACAATGATTTACAAATCTCTATAAAGGTCTAAATTTTACTTTTTATATTAAAACTTGTGTACTATTATTTAAAAAATTTTTTTATAATTATAATAAACAAATTTTAAGAATCAACTAACGTTTACTTCTGTGTATTTTTATGGAAAATAAATTGTTAAAACAACCATGATAATAAATGGAAAACATATGCTTACCAAAATAAGCTAACTTTGATGGTTTTGCCAACAGTTCACGATTTATATACGATAAATCTCGAGGCAACGGATGTATAATGATATTAAAATTTTGCATAATACTATAATATTGGGTTTCATCGTACATCGGCTACACAAGCGTTGAGACTTCTTACGTCGACATGCTTCTGTAGATGTTTCGCCTGTGTACCCGTTGCGCACGTTCTATCCAGTGGTAACCGATTATCAAAGATGTATCGATAGTAATCGAAACTCAATAATAAAATTGTATGAATGAACTAGTCAAGTTGGTGTCAATTACACAATTTATTTCCTTCCTTCCACAACTATATTACATATTAAATTAATAAAATAGTTTTTCCATTACATTTTTCTTTAAACAGTATAGATTTATAGTTCATTGAAATGTTCAATGTAATAGTTAAATTACAAGATTAAATGCTTCTTAAACTGCTTTTTTCTGGATTTAGCAATCTAATTATTTTATAATTTATAACAAATGCAATATGAGCAAACTATATATTAATAATAACAAAAAATATTTTAATAATTTCATTCTATTTTTTTATGTTAGGTAATAGTGCTGAAATATCTAATATATTTTATTCATTTAATAACTGTTAAAGGTTTTCTTTTTACAAATTTTTAATAATGAAAAACATTTTTATGTAAGGCGAGATCTTAATTTGTGATACCTATTAATCTTGTTAGATCGCATGACTCTATTTATATCTAAAGATGGGTATTTATCTTTAAGGGCTTCCACATCAAGATTGGGAAATTTCCTTAACAAGGTCACCGCAGCATTCCTCTGACAACTGAAAAAAAAGTTATAAGGATGTATCAAAAAAGCACACAAATTTTGAATTTTATATATATATATATATATGCATACATTAGTGCTGCTCGTTCCCTATTCCACATTTTCTCTTGGTACAACCTGCGGAACTTCCTAACTGCATAACCATTGTATCCAAATAGATGTTTACTTTTCCATTTTGTGTTTAAGTGTTTAGGTATAAGATGTTGTCTTAACTTATAGTAATGCTTCATACCTGTAATTAAATGTGTATTAAAATGCAAGCCTCAACTAAAATTCAGTTCGTAATATGTGTTTTATAAACAGCACATATCAAATAATATGTTAAACAATCATACCTAATATATTATTTACATATTTTGCAGGTTGTTCACCACTTTGGCCAGTTTCCAATTGATAATAAGCCTCATTCCTTTCCCGTACAACAGTCTCAAGATTTTTCATACTCATTTCAACTTTGTCAAGCCGTTCTGGATTAGGAAATATTTCATAAGCATCATTGCAGGCATCTTCCATAGTTTTGAGCATGTTTCGCTCTTTTAACAAAACGTACCTATGAATTTATTGATTTAATTAAAATACCAAAATATAACTAAATAGCTAAATAAAATCAATAAATAAATGAAATTTTACCATAATTTATGCAAGTCTTCATTACTTTTGAGACGCAATTCATCAGGCTTCCAAGCCCTTCCTACTTGAACATGATTTTTGGTCCAATTCTTTTCTTCATCAAAGAATTCCATCAAATCATGCCTCCTTGCAGTTGTATGCATCAAAGCACATCTATGAAATGTTGGACTGCAAATAAAAATATAGTTACTTCTAACCTTTATTACTAATAAGTCAAAGAATACAAAAAAGATTGTAATGGAGCATTAAGAACACATAAATATGACACAAAATAATACTTTGAGGGCACTAAAACTCTTTAATCATAAACTAGTTTAAAATCCAAACTAAAAATCGCAAAGCAATCAAAAACTACTTTATAATGGTTATGTGTATGTATAAAACAAGTAAGACGTAATAAAGAAAATTTTTAATTACATTCTTCGAAGGGGAGCATGTGTCGGTGATGTAACACTTTTGGTTAATGATAAATTAGTTAATAACTTTGTTACATTATTTACGGCACTTGTAACTTTTACAGCTTTTATGAAAGCCGCCATTTTCACCGCCGTACCGCACTCCCTGCACTGCAGTCGCAGTGTCTGTCTGCTACAGTGCTACTGCAGCAAAAAACATTCACGTGTGGGCGATAATGTAGTTTTCTTTTATAACAGCGGAAGATAATTGTTTAGAATTACCCCGATAGCATAATAATATTTAAACGCGCGCACGCGCGCTTTATTATTATATTTCTCGTGAAATGAAATCGCGTGCATGCACGGACAATCTCGAGATTCTCGAGTATTATGTGTCGAGAACATGAAGCGCGAGGAGGTTGCTAGGTATGATGATAATTGTTTCACCTTTGATGGTAAATAATTGTAATTACAATTAAATTACATTAATTATTAGTTTATCATGTATAAAAGTCTTTAAAAAAATACTTAATAAGTGTTTTTTATGGAAAGTAAATAAATAAAGTTTACATCAAATTACTACTAAAATTGATTGATAATAATTTTAAATACAAAATATTTACTTTTTTTTAATTTAAATTATCTATTCATTGGGTAGTATTCTTTTGTAAAATTTATCTTTATTAATGAGCAATATCACTTATTGTACTGTTTTCTTTTTAAGTTTCCATTCATTAAAGCAAAAATAAAAAATAAAAAAATTACTTGCATGTCATCTGCAATGCAAAAAAGTAATTATAACACAAGTATTGTATCGATATTAATTAAAATATTTATTATCACAAACTATAAACTAAAACGTACACACAAATATTTAATAAAAGCTTATTCACGACTTATATAATTTTCTTTATTTCATATACGTGCCTTGGTAATAAAATTAGGAATTTATTCTTTATTTAATATAATATATATTTATAAAATGAGACTCTTAGCAGTCTCGATTTTTTTACATATGTAAATTGATTATGCATAAAAATCTTGCTCTTAAAGTTTATTATCATATTTATGCAGCTGTAATCAACTGAGATTGTACAGAGCTCATTAATAAATCGATCAAAAGTACATACAAAATTTAAAAGTGTAAAAATTTGAATATACATAATATATTACGGCTTACGAAAACTGTTTCTGTACGATCTTGATTGTTTACATTATAAATCCTTACGATTGTTAGTGCTTTTGACTGTAGTTCAGTATAGATTTGTGTCCTTACAAGTATAATTATTATTTAAATTCGAAATATCAAAGATATTTAGATAATAGTGTACATAGATCAAAATCGATAATAGGCACCTCTCACTGTATACTGACTTAAAAATTAGATAAAAATTAATATAATCGTTTACAAAATGCTACTACATACAATTAAGACACAATAATGCTCGATACTACAGATTGTTTCCTCGTCTCGTTTACACCGAAGCTCCTTGGGATCGTTTAAAAATCTCTTTATAAAATATATCTGTATATCTTGTTTATATATCGTACTTTTTCCTCGTCCAAAGCGGTAAAGAGAAGAAAAAAAGAAAACTAAGGCTCGCCGAGAAACATTACGATTGCCAACTCCTATGTACACATTCGAGACCCTCAGAATTTTGGAAAAGCAAGTTTGCGCCACGAGCCAGAGTTTCGTTCACGGAGAGTATCGATCTACAAAACAATTACATCAATTCCTCTAACGATAAAAAAAAAACGAATTCTTAAACAATAACAAAATGTACGACGCGCTGCTGGGCATCACACGGTGAATATCCAAGACAGAACTCAATGAGAATTGCACTCCGCGCGCGCAAGGCAACGTCCGACTAAGTTTCTTCCCGAGAAAAGGCACTGCGAGCTTCATCGATGATCAGCACTCGTCTCTCCGCCGGATTTTCACTGAGATGCTCGCACTGTTATTACGAACTACGTGACAAAAAAAAAAATACGTAATCTAAGGTATAGCAATAATTTTTTTTCAGAAAATCGCGCGGATACCTTCCCCGAAGGCGGGGGCCACTGCGAAAGGTATCCCATCGACAAAGGTTTTCCTTCCATTGAGAGAAAAAAAAGGAGTAAAAATTACTATTTTGTACCGTTATTTCAGATATGAGAAGAAAAATAAGAACATTTACTGTATAAATTAGTAAATATTACAATCAAAAATTATAGATGAGGAAAAATAATAATATTTACTATATGAATAGTATAAAACATATAGTAAATATTCTTATTTTTCTTCTTATATCTGAATAACAATAAAAAATAGTAATTTTTATTCCTTTTTCTTCTCTCAGTGTCGAAAGTGCATCTTCATCTATATGTATGCAGTCGAATTGCACGGCTATTGAAAATATCACAAGCTCATTTTCAATATCGACAGATCGTCAGCTCCGCGCGCAAAGCTCGACGAGCTCTTTCGAGAAGAGGCGCCGTCGTCTAGCGCACCGCGGACAAGATGTGACATTTCCGTCGCTGAGAGAGAGAGAGAGAGAGAGAGAGAGAGAGAGAAGAGGAGAGAGAATTATACATTTAGTAGGAAAGGAAATTTGGTCCGACAGTTCAACAAAACACACTGTTAACTGCTGCTGCTGCTGCTGCTGCTGCTTCTGTGCTGCTGCTCGGCTCTGCATCGCATCACATGTGGATCGTCGCGGCGGTGTAGCGCGCCTCACCTCGTCGCCAGCTCCATTGGCTCGGTCGGTACTGGAATTGAGAAAGCACGTAATGAGCGACTCTGACTGAGGTTCACTGTCAAGCGTGAAAAAAAAAAAACATTTAAAGCTAGCTTTTTTTTCTCAACAGTAAAACAGGTGCGTTTGCTTGAAATATTGGCGATGTGCGTTTCTTTTGTTAAAAAATGAATGTCGTGGTTGGTGTAATTAGAAATTTGCGAGAGGACGAAAATGTACATGATTGTTAACATGCGTGACGCACAGTGACACTGAATTAGTTACAGTACACAACACTCGGCAGTCAAATTACTCGTGCACTAAAAAGGAAATTTTTAATTCGTTGTAGAAATGAGTTTGATTAGGTATGTACAAGACGTAGATTTTTATGGTATTGTGAATGCATAAGTTTTTATGATAAAATGTAATCGTGCGTTGATGGTAGGTATTTATTTTAAACAGAAGCAAAGCGGTGCAAGGCTTAATCGTTGATAATAATGCATTGTTAGTTGCGGACGACACGCGAGCTGTAGAGCACATAATATTCTTACTCGAATGAGCATTTGTCCGGATGCACTATGAGGATTGCGATAGGCATATGTGGCCCATGCTCCTAATCCCGCAATAAGAGACACTATGAAGAGGATTCCAATTATTCCGGAAACACCCATATTCATGTTGTCTCCGGCTAAAAACATAAAATTATATCGTTGACATACCTTTCGCTCTATGACTCCTCGTTCAATCATATTTCTTTTTCTTTTCATTTTCATATTCATTCGCAAACTTATGGCAAGACCTGAGTCGTTATTTTAAATAACATTTTCTATTTTATTCGTTTTAGATAAAATTTAATATAATTTCAATGCCCTAAGCTCTTTCCTTCATACTCACCAAACTGGAGTCTTCGCTCCTGAATAAAAAAAAAATCTCATCTAAACTTATACCTATAGGAATTACCTCCGAAGAAGCAAAACACTTACAGTTCTCCAAGGAACTACTGGCAGGTCCGACAGCTTGCTGGCTGGGGCTGTAATTGGTGACCTCGGGCATGTCCTCGGTGCGGTGATCCTCGGCGTGGGCGTCGACGTGCTCGCGATAGCTGGTCGTGCGGCTGGGGCACCTGCCCTCCTCGCGTATGTTGCGTATGTCGCAGCCCTTCTGCAGCCACTCCTGCCGGAAGCGGAAGGTGCCGGTGCTGCACTTCTGCAGCTCCGGGCACCACTTGCACTCGAAGTCCTTGATCTTCGTCAGGCAGTCGTTGCAGTTCTCCATCTGCAGGCACGTTGGCAGTGCCTTCAGGTAGATCGCCGTCCAGTTCTTGATGTCCTGCCGGTTGAAGTTCACGCGGTGGTACTCGTAGATCGTCTTTCGCCGGGCGACTGGAAGCGAAGGGTCGTTTATTAATGATTTTTAAGCTTTTCCTTTCTTGGGTACAAGTTTTTAACGATGCTCGTGTAAAAAAATAGATTTCTTTAAGCTAAAAATGAGATGCTCGCGGTTTAACTGAATTTCACACGACACGAATACTAAGGCTTTCAATTATTAAGATTGGTCGAAGAAGAAATTAATTAATTCGCTAGAAATGATGTTTTTATGACTCTAGTGCTGCAAAAGACTATTTTATTGCATCATTTGTTGTTCCTCTTGGAAAATTGGATCTTCTTTTTTCTCAAGCTTAAAGCTATGCCATTAGTAACCTTTTTTTAAAAGCATTCGTTTTTAAACTGTAATATAAATTATAATTAAACATTTTAATCGTACGGTGCATCCAGTAAATGCATTTATGCACGAATGCCATTACGCCTACATATAAACTTCGTTCTAATTAAAATTAGTTCAGCAAGGAAAAACAAGTAGTATATAATATTGAATATTTTTCATAAACTATTTTAGAAAGTACAGTTTTAAAAGTTTCTCACACCCTTGAATTTTTTATAATACCATTTATTTATTATTTTATTAATGGAATTTATTACCATCTACAAATGAAGTAAAAGTAAAAAAAAAATGTACGTAATAATGAGTTATTCTTTTCACTGACGATGTCTGCCCTAGTTTTTTTTTGTTGCGATAGAAGTCGTTTAGCTTCTCATGTGACTGACAATTAAGTCGTAGAAATGCTTGACAACATCTAGGTTAAGATTGACTTATGAATCGATAAGACAAGTTTAACCACCGCAGTATTAACAGCTAATGTTCAATTCAGCGTTAAATTAAATAAGCAAAACTTTAGAGCGCAGCTGAAACGAGAAATCTTCGCCAAGTCAATATTTTTATTTGCCTTTCGACCAATAGAGTTTTTATACTGCAAGTATCCAAATGTTTCCATTCTTTCCAATCCACAGAAAAGATTCCGAGAAAGCTCGAGCAATTGTTTGCAAAGAAAACCATTCATCGACAGGACTGGCCCGGCTTTTAGGAGGAGCAAGCAGCCCAAAACGAAAAGCAGGTCAGCGCAGATTTCCACCTGGCTTTCCCGCTTGATAAATCAGGGAGGGGGAGGGGTAATAAAGGGGCGCGACCGTGATAATACGACGGCAGCGGCGGTCGAAATAGAATCTGGCCGGCGGCCAGCGGACGAATCCACGCGAGACGACGACCGCCGACAGGTGCAACAGGCTATATGGTCTGTGACCCGTCTAGTCGCCTTTTCGCAATTCGAGGCGCATCGATCTGGATTTCGCCTCGTTCGAGGATTCGTCGTCGAGTTATCGGCGCATTTTGACAGATAAAGAAATCTGACGCGCTTCGACAGTAAGAGTGGCCAAAAATTATAAATAATTTATTTCGATAAATAAATAAGAATTTTTTATAAACGAGCTTTTATATTTGCGAGAAAGCAAATAAACTAAAGTATATATGAAACTTGAACGAATGAAAAATAAAGGAAGATATTTATGTACGTATTTGATTATTCCTCTTCCTTCGCCATGTTTGCAATGCTAAAGTGTTTTTCTCGAATTTCCATTTGAATAAAGATTAAGCTTAAAAAATGACGTACAAAAATATTTTGGTATAAAATTGAATCCAGAAATGCAGCTACATAATAATTTTACGATTGCAAATATAATCAACCTTTTAAATAGAAAAAATTTTGATCATTAACTTGGTGAATTGCATGTAAATTAAACGTTTGTTTATAAAATAATGTTTAAATAAGTAGGCCTTGTAAATCCTATTTTTCCAGCTACTTAAATATTCATCAACACAATGAATCTATAAACTTTCTCAATTCATAAAAGAATGCAAATTTTAATTAAAATTCTCCCTGTTATCTCAATGGAACATTTCTCCCAGAACTTCTCTTATTCTCTTCGGAATTTTCGAATAATTTAACGCGAAGAAAGCAAATACATTTAGCCTACTTTCTCGATCATCGAAGAAAAGTCGACAGTCGGCTAAATCTAAAAATCGCATTGTTCGAGGACAAAGGAAAAAGGAAAACTTACAGAAGACGGTCCTGTCCATCATGTAGGCGTCGCTGACTCCGATCTTGACGGGGTGCTCCTTGTCCTCGATGTTCTCCACGAGCACCGGAATTACCGAGTACACGAAAATGATATCTCCGTTCTGCAGAAGCGTCACTTGGAATGTGAAGGCGCCCGCGTCCGGCTTATCTTGCAAGTGCACGTTTTCCCATTCAACGGTAAACGCCGTTCCTGCAATACATCCATTCGCGTAAACACAATGCCACGGGCTCTTTTATTTATTTTGCTTTGGGTTAGACTTAATCTTTTGCGAGATAAATCTACGTGAATTAGGGGATAGCAGGAGATGCTTGTCGTTTTGGAATCTCTAAATAATGAAGAGGAACTGAACATTGAAGGATGTATCTTATTTAACACTGAGAATCTGTAATTATGAATACATAATAGCAGATTTAGTAAAAAATTTCTCAATTTCCATAGTAAATTGCGTTTCAGAAGTATCATTTTGATTACCCGATTAAATTGTGCGAACTGCATTGACTCTAAAATACCTTATTTCTAGACTCTATATACAACGCCGCATCACCCAGTCAATCTTCCAAATCGATTTCCAAGCAATAAAACGTTTTACCCTTAGCCGCGCCGAAATGAGCTCGCGAAAATAAAACCCCCGCGGCGCAAGACGGGGCACATAAACCTCTTGGTCGCGACCCGAGAAAAAAAAAAAGAAAGGGCTCTCGCGCGGAGCATCAAGCGCGTACAATAAACCGGTATACGTTATACTCACCGTTGTCGGCGTACTTGACGAAGCTCTGATCGGATATGGTCGTGTCGAAATTGGCCATGAGCGGGGCGATGTACTGAGTGGCCGCGAGCCAGCTGTGGACGTACTCGCCGGTGTAGAGGAAGCCGCCCGTGGCGATCGTGATGTTGCGCACTTTGTGACCGTAGAACGGAAAGTCGAACTTGAGCTTTATGGTCTGTCGTTGGGAAGAAAAAAAGAGAGGCGTTTATACGATCTCGGCTGGAACGACTTTATTTCTGGTGTGTATATATCGAGGCGTGTGCGAAAGAGGGACTCGTTTCAGGAAATTCGAGCGCATTCTAAAATTAATTTTATGCTTATCTTGAAATAAATTAATATTTTTTTTACCCCTGACCGGGAAAACAATGAAACTTTATACAATGATTTATGCTCTATTGTAACATTATCAAAAGGCCATGCTGGTTCGAAATCATTGTTCAATAAACCGCGGCGTTAAGGAAACCCTGACGCTTCGACATTGAAATAATCTCGACGAGCGCCCTCCTCGAAGATCGGCCTTTAAAAAAAAAGGTTACAACTCACGGCTGCCCTGCGGTGGCTCTTGCTGAGCAGCGGGTT
Organism: Ormyrus pomaceus; assembly: GCA_900474385.1. Classification (NCBI taxonomy): domain Eukaryota; kingdom Metazoa; phylum Arthropoda; class Insecta; order Hymenoptera; family Ormyridae; genus Ormyrus; species Ormyrus pomaceus. Next base: position 58,018 of record UCOM01000397.1, read on the forward strand.
GACCTGGAGATCGGGGTGATTGTCGAGGTTGACCCAGTACTTCTTGCCGACGGCCTCGTCGACGGTGAAGGTGCTGTTGTAGTACTGGTGGTGGTCGGTCTCCTGTTTGATGACGTTGTTGTCGTGGAGGGTCTTGTTCGTCACCTCCGCCGGGTACTTGTCGATCGAGAAGTCGTCGTCCAGGTCCGCCTCGGTGCTCGGGGGCTTCGCCGTCTTCGACTCCGTCGCGTTGCTCCACATCGTCTGGTTCGCCCAGACTTTAACCTTCTGGAATAGAAAGGGATCCTTAAAACGCAATTTGTTATAATGTCAAAATTGTATATAGGAACAAAATTGTTAATTCCCAGTTTAAAAACTTGACATAATTTTTAAATGACAAAGCGCTAAATTGGTAACTCACAGTTTTCTCCTTATCATCGAGACTCGGCGTGCTGCTCCCAACGATCTCGGCTCCGGCGGTGGCGTTACCGGCCTTGGTGGCGTTCTTATCCGCGGAGGGTACGATCGGCGTGGAGACGATGACCCCCTTGCCGGTGACCGGGGCCGTCGTTCCGGACGTTCCTGTTCCCGGGGTGGTGGCGCCGACGCTGCTGTTCGGAGCGGCGAGGGTGGTCGGGGTCGCGGTGACGTGCGTGGCGTTCTGCTCGCTGGTCGAGTAGGTCATGCTCACGCTGGAGTTGGCCTTGGGGCCCGGCTGGGCCTGCGGGTGCGCCTCCGGGCCGCTCCTCGCCGGCGGCTGCTGCTCGGCGTTCGCGGGCGTGACCGCGGGCGGCTCGGGCAAGGCGCGCCGTCTCCTACCCCAGTGCCCGTAGAAGTTCGAGTGCTGCTGCTCGGCGTTCGCGGGCCTCAGGGCGGCCGGCTCGGGCAAGGCGCGCCGTCTCCTACCCCAGTGCCCGTAGAAGCTCGAGTGCTGCTGCAGGCGGAACTCGGGCTCGAGGTCGGACAGGTCGTCGGCGAGGTCGACGTTGTAGCGGAAGGGCGACAGGTCTGAAAAATCGAAGGAAGACAAGTTAGAGAGGGGGCCGGCTTTTCGACGGGAAATCAGTGCGGGCCGGGTGATTTTGTCGGTGAGCTTCTCGAATTAATCTGCGGGTTTAGGCGTTCATTGTATTTTTGCTATAATTGAGGGAATTAAGATGTAGGTTTATCAAGTACTTTTTAATTAGCGTAATAATTAGGAAGTATCTTCAGCAGGCAGGAAATGCGTAATAAATAAATGACATTACTCACAATTTATAGTTTTTAAATAAACTTTTAAAGACAGAGCCAAGAAGCAAACTAAAATTGGACTTAATACAATATTAAACAAACTGGTATCGTCCAGTATTATCCACGTGTTGTATATGCTGCATTCTATAGTCTATTGAAAGCATCGCGGAAACTGAGCGAAATACATTCAATTACCTTATTGTATGTATTACTGTTGAGCATACGAATATTAAAGTATAATAGAAGTAAGGCACAGTCGCAGTACTCAAAGTTAATGACGCATTAAATGAAATAGTATAAGAAGCGCAGCGCTTCAAGTTTTTGCACTCGGTGTGGACCTAAGCTGAAGGTGACGAATTTCTTCATTGGTGACTCACACAAGTATACATAATGCCGCGTAAAATTGAGCTGAAGCTTAGATTAATGCCGCCATCTCAAGGATAAAGTTGAAATCGCAATAAAAATTTCTTGAAACGTTTACGGCGCAGGAAAACTTTTGAAAGCCGATTGTTAACAATATTTTTAAACCGTGTTATTTTGACGTAAAAAATTATTGAGCGACGGACCGACTAAGAAAATTAGATCAAAAGTAAGCCGTAAAAGTGGGTTTTCATGTTGAATGCATTTAGAACGTTTAAAAATACTTTCCTATGCGCTATAGCTCATGACTAACAATATTTCTAAGAATACAGTAAAATATGGTGCAATGAAAGCTTTTTTTTTTTATACGTTAGTCATTTTGCTATTTAAACAATTAAAATTAGTTTATTATTGATAAACCAGGAAGTAGTTAAACCAGCCCGTCGTAACTCTCAACAATCGCTCAAAAGCGCACAAACAATAATATCCCTATCAAGAATTAAGCACTAAAATTCAGTCAGTCGACTATATTAGAGTAGAATATCTTGGAACATCTATCGCCTTCCTGCCTGTAAACAATACCAGCGAGGAAACGAAGCATCGACACCTTCCGCGTTTTCCGGGAGAATGCCGGTCTGTCGGCGCGTCGGTTCGATCCCCGCCGACATGAATTAATAATTGAGGTGCTCGATAGCACACTTCACCGCGCTCGTCCGCATCGATTGATGGTGCTTCAAGCTAATGCCACCGCAAAACTACTCGACTTCTAAGTAAGTGACCGATGTGCGCGCGTCTAAAATTGCAGGTTGCCGGTTTCGAAGTGTGTCGCGCGCGAGACCTTCTTCGTAAAATACAAATGATTTTTTAAAACCCAAAAGGAAGTATAGTATAGTAAAAAACTGAATATAGCTTGTAGACACAAAAACGTGAAAGAATTCGCGAAAACAATAGAGATGGCGTATTCGAAAGAAATATATTCTAGTTGAAGCCAACGACCATAAGGGTGCAAACCATAAATCCCCATTTCGCCGTAGTAAAATTGAAACAGCGCTAAAGCTAATCCGATAAGCCTGCCTTCCCGGAATCCTCCATTGTGATCTTATCTGCGTTGCAGAGCGCGGGCAAGTTAATAAATAAAGCGGCTCCTCCGGAGAGACGGCGAGCGCCTTTTCCGGCGTTATTAGCATCGGGTAAATCGGCGGTTTACCTCTCCGCGGCTCGACCTGCTTTGAATGCAGCCCGCGAAAATCGACGGCCGTTTCCGGCGTCCAATTAGCCGGGAGGGGGACTCGTCGATCGGAGGGAGAGAGAGAGAGAGAGGCTCGGACGCTGGGATTTTCAGCGAAAGCATTAGGGTTCGACGGTTCGGGGAAAAGCGGAGAGCGACCGATGCACAGGAACCCGTTAGTCACCTCGCCGAGGCCGAGATCGAGCGCATCGCTGTTAAGAAACGGGATAGGAGGTGCAGGACTAGCGTAGGTAGCGTCGTGATATCGGCTGCTGGCGTGCTGCTTTGTCTTGTTTACGACGTCGAACGTCGCCGTCGCTTACACACGATTCGTTCGAACGTTTTTCCTCGGAGGATTCGCGAAGGGGATCGGTTGGCGATTCGACGTCCTTTTCATCGAAAATTTTAGTTTCATTTTTTCCAGATAATGATTTAAAAGATCCGTCCGTGTCGTTTGTGACGATTAAAGTAGAGCTACCAATGTCCCAGTGAAACAATTGAACGCAATAACTTAACGACCGCGAGGAGAAAGGACGGAGAGCTCGGTGCAGCAACGCTCCGCCGTCGCTCGAAGGCAATATCGATCGCGTGAGACAATTATGCCGATCGCAAAAAAACCGTCGCGGATACGCACCGCGTAGATGCGTACAACGGCGAGAGGTATGAACCCGGGAATTTTTTTACGACAGCCGTGCGCCGCTTTAAAGACCGGCTTCCTCTTTTTCTGTCATTTGTACGAGCTGCCATCGAACTTTTGCCGGTTTTTTTTTTGTTTTGGCGCGAAAACGAGGCTTTACAGGATATTTCACAGAGCGGTAGACGCACAGTTTTTTTTATTCGTTTATCGAACGGTGTTCAAAGTACGAAAAGTGTGAATGGCTAAGGATCTTTCATTGTTTCCGAAAGCTTTTGTATACCGATAAAAAAAAATATCCGACACGTAACGTGTTATTGTTGCCAAGTACAGATGCGTTCCGGAGATTCGATTGAAAAATATTCCGCGTTTCGAAACGCTCGTCAGGCAAATGTTAGGTCTAATCAAGGAAAATCGGCGTCGAGTAATGCGAATTCAGCGAACAGTTTAATTGAGCATCGTTATCAGAGAGATCGGCACGATTGAGTTACAGGGAATTAGCATAAACGGGACTGCGGAGGATTTATACTTTGACCATAAGTATACCGTCGTCCGTCCGTTACGCGCCGCGCTGTAAACTGCATCTTCCTGTGGAGTATTACCGTTCGCCCCACGCCGACTAGCAATTTCAATGCCCGCTTTAGTATCGGAACGATTTTTCGAGGCAACATCCCCGACTTTTCGCGATTTATCAAGATGGACTACTCTTTGGAGTCGGTCAGGTTGAATGCACCGCGGAGTTTTTTTGTTTTGTTTTACTAAATTGCAAATAATTGTGCAATTACGGCTGTTGTTATGACTCGGGCGTCGAAGTAAAAGGGTTGTTTTGTTGAGTTACTTTAGTCGGTTTAGAGCTATTATCTGCTGAATTGCCCATTGCTGAAAAATTGCAGCTCCAGTAATAAAGTTTGATTGCTGTTTTTCAAAAAATAGGATTGAAAATTGTATACCCATTATTGGATACAAATAAATCGAGCCGTAAAGCTGTATTTCTTAAAATATGAAGATGCAATAGCTTAATATTCGCTTAGCCCGAACATCCCAAATTTAAGTGCCAACCATTATTCTTTCAAAGAATCTCGAAAACTCGGCTATAAAAAAAAAAAAATACCCTAATAGACCATTCCACAAAATCCCTCCTCCACCTCCCCAAAACAATCCCTACATTCAATCATCTCCGATCCCCGCAATCAGCAGCGTCACAAAGCTCGTCTCTCCTCGATCCTCCGACTCATCGTCCGCCGAAATCGAGAAAACAATGCACGTTGTAACCGCGCGCGGCTCTCGCCTGCGGGGGCAACGTTCTCTCTCTCTCTCTCTCTCAGGCGGTCGGCGATCGACTTGGTCGCTTGCATTCCATCGGCTTGAGGTAGGATCGCGCCGTCCTTGGATCTCCGCGGCGGGCCGTAAGGAGACACGACAGGTTGTTCACTTCCCTCCCCGGGACGAGGTCGTGACGCAATTTCCCGGCGGAGCTCTCAGCGCTCCGCGTGTAATACGCGAGTCGCCGCCGCCGCCGGTGGGAATATGTGCAGTTCGCGCGGACGTTTTCGCAAGCGGATCGAGGCAGATGCGCGCGTTGAGTCATCGAGGATCGATTGACTCCTTTTTGCGGGATATTAGATTCGAGGTGCGATTGATTTTTGTATAGTAGTATTGGGAGCTGTGCGCGGTGATATGATTTGCTGTTCATTAGGCAAACAATTAATTGAGCTTCGTTCGTGACAGGAGTTTATTTGCTTCGTAAAGTCGGTACTTGATGAAGACTCTGTTAACGGACGTTTGAACTCTCGAATTGCGTAATAATAGTACTCTGGTAGAGTCGCTAATCCTCTACGATCCAGACAATATCCTGTAAATACAAGTTTTCTGAGGAAACATTAATTCGATTATATCCCAACAGATCAAACAGGTTTCAAACTGCAGGGTATTATTCCCGCCCGCGATCAAGGCCAAATTTTAATAAAAAGGTACACGGTTTGAAGCACGGATTTACCATACTCGAAAATTTCGACGAATACCTCGGAGGCCCCCCCAATAACATCCGTTCCCCGTCGTCGTGCGTCATTAAATGCGCCGAATTTGGACAATGGCCGGTGTTTGCGTTACGCGCAAGTCTTCGAAGTGAAATCGTCGCAATAAATCACGGCTGTGCATTTAGCGGACCAAGAGCGCGTACTTATTAAATTAATTAAGACGTCTTCGGATGAATCAACCGGCTTCTTAAACAATAAATCTTTGAATCGCGGCTTGTTACATAAAGCAGAGAGAGAGAGAGAGAGAGAGCACAGTTACTCGCGGCGAAACGAGCCGATAAATTTTTCCATTAGCGCGCCAGAAGAAGCCTAACAGCCCGGCAAAGACAGCCATAATTTTTCCATCAAGTATCCGACGTCCACTTTTTCCACCGCAGCGGCCGATCGTCGGCGATTCTCGCGAGAGCGTCGCGACGGGGAAAAAGCTCTCCCGCCTCGTTCCAGCTGCCCTCAAAATGCGGCGAACACGTAAGTCCGCGCGAGCCTTGAACAGTGGCATCATTGTCACAGCTTGTCCCCTCCGGTCTCTCTCTCTCCTTCTCTCTCTCTCTCTCTCTTTCCCTCTCGCAAACTCGTCTCGTTACAAAGTGAGACATAGAACTTCTCATCCGAAGGATATACGACGCATTTTTGCCCCGGACTTGCCCAACCCGTTTTCAGCCGCGGAGAAAATAAAGATCGCGAGAGAGAGAGAGCCATTTTTGAGTCGTAAATCACGCTCGCACAAGCAAAGCAAGCCTCTGACGCGGCGGCTTTTGTTCTAGCGAAGCGGTTGCGGTTCTTTTTCGACGGCAGCTTCTTAGGCGGATTATTTCGTTGCCGAGTGTCGACGAACAATGCGGTGGCGTGATTTTTCATTTTCCAGTCGTTGAGAGTTTTATTATTGTTTTCGCTTTATGAAGTTTTTATGATTTCGAACATTAGCAGTCGTTAATTCGCTTAATGCGCAGCTTCTGTACAAAGGAGTTATGTCAGCCATGAATATATAAAAGTGTGCTTGTATCCGCATAAAAAGTGAATCTATTTTATGTTATAACTTGAAAAAAGTCAAGAAAATTTAGCGCAATTAAAAGTAATGACGCGACGAGCATCCCATAATAGTTCCGTTATCTAATTATGTTCTATAATAAAATCACACTCTCATATTTATTTCAAAAACTTAAAAATTTTATGATTAATTAACTCCTCATAAAATTTTCCAGGACAGCAATTACAGATATGATCGACGCTATATTTTAATCCCCCCGCGGGTTATCCTACTTTCAATATATAGCACAAAAACCAGCATAAACTACTCGCGCAGCAATAAATCCGCGACTGGAACGTATATCCGAGCCATTAAAAAATATCCCGAGATCCAGGCGATCGCCTCCATTTTTCCGCGGCACCTCCAATTAACCGGCGATTATCTCATACCCCAGCCGTTGCGCAATCCCCCTCGGCTGCCGCGAAAAAAGAGGCCCTCGAAAAAGAAAACGCCAGCAGCTCGACGATGCCGGCATTCATCAACGTAACGGCTCGGACGCGCAAAAAAGAACGCAGCACAACGCGCGCGGCTCCATTAAAAGCAATAAGCGCGTTCGAACAATGCAGCAGCGGCGGCGGCAGCGGCTCGGAATTCGCGGAAACGGTGCGTATTAGCATGCGACGAATCGAAGGAGAGCCGCGAAGGGAGGGAGGTGGACGACGAACGAGCCGCGACATTGCCGGAGGAGAGGAAATCGTCCAGCGGCGGAATGGCTGCACGAGCAGACTAATTGAAGCCGGCCGAGCGGTAATATTGATATCGCCGTCTTGCGAGCTGCTTTTGTGTTTTTTTTTTCTTTTCGAAAATAAAACGCCGACGTGGTTATATTGTTCAAGTGAGTGTGTATAATTGAAGAAAACGACGCAGCTCCGATGCCTTTGCTGCAGTTATCTTTCGCGGCGAAACTTTTATAATACGAATCGCATGAGAGAAAATGTGTTTTTGAAACATAATATAATGGAATATAGGTTAAAATTATACAGAACTTAATGAGTAAGATCAGTGACTCAGATCAAATACGGCGCTAAATCCACTGCGGACTCTCAAGAATGAATTCCTGCAGAATTAGTAATGCTCCTTTCGAAAGGCCGCTTATAAATTCAGCTTCGAATCAATTCCCGAAAAGTATACACCTTGGCAGCTGCTCATTTTCGTACTCGAAGCCATAATGCGCGGCGAGTCAATTTGCGCAAATTAAACCGGCAATTTTACTTTCCGCGCCACGTCGCCGGCAATCTTCGATTTCATTTATTTTCGTCGCGCATCTTCCCTTGAGAGGCTCGTCGTCGTCGTCGTCGTGTCCTCGTTCCGCATCTCCTAAAGGAAGCCGCGCAATTACGCCTCGTCCAGGAATCGCGGCGTCGACCTTGAATCGATTTGCATCGACCGCCTCGATCGATCGTCGCGCGCACGCTTTTTTCGACGCGGCTCGCGATTCGCGGGCCTGACGTCTGTGACACGATTGAGATGTATTTGATTCGGCGAACGCTCGTAAGTTGCCGCGGCTTAATTGGGATTCTATAATGCGGAGCTAATTCTGAACTAGGCGGAATAAGGTGTTTGGGAATGTATTATGGAGCGCTTTGTTTGAGGATCATTTGTATGCAGTAGTTTAAGTTGTAGCTTGGCGTTACACTCTAGATTCATTAACATAGCTTTTCTATTGCCCCAGGAGGATGTCCATAAAAAGTAACGATTTTCTTTCTTATTATTTTTCAAACTTGCTTGTAAGATAATAACTTAAAGCTTTTCTCTCGTTTTAATCCACGACTTGCACCTCGTCCTAAAAAAAAAAAAATTTACATTTACGTAAGACCAGCACCTCCTTTCAATTTAAAGAACAGCCAAAGCAGGCTCCTCGCTCAAAGCGACCCCTCGAAGGAGATCCCCAATGGGCTTCCCACCTATCACCGCTATCAGGCAATTTGCGCGCAACAATGAAGCCAATTTCCGACTGTCTCGCGCAGCCGCGCAAAGAAGGAACTCTCGACTTCCGGATGGCTGGAGCGCCTCTCTGCCGATCCGCGCGGTTGTCGCGTGCCGAGGACGAGCCGCGCAGTGCATGTCACGTGCACGCGGCTAAGTAAACCCTGTATACAAGCGATACGCCTGCGTCGGATCGACGCCGCCTGCGGGAAACGCATTTCCTCCCGCGCGCATTGCGCTTCGCCGGGGGATCGGGGGAAGCCCCCGCACATTGTTTTAGCGGCGGAGGGAGGATTTCAGGCTTAGCCGCGCGCGAGCTAATAAGTGTCGGTTGTTCTGCCTAGAAAATGCTATTCCTCGCGGGACGTTAAAATAATTTTTGCCGAAGAAATATTCCTTTAAGGACGTGGCTGAAGTAGCAATATTCCGTATCCCGCGGTAAAATATCGAATTCTGGTAAGTAAAAAAATTTTATGCGGTTTAGGTACAATGCGCTTTTTATGCCCGAAGTGTTCTTCTTTATAGGCTGGGGGTAAACATGAATAATGGAGGATTAATAAAAAAATACGAGGGTAATACGAGTAAGAAACCATAGGACCTTAAGTGGTATCTTTCGCGGTGAGGAATAATAAAGAATAATTTTTTTTTTTTTTATTATAGAAGATTTTAATGGAAGTAGTTTAATGATCAAATGCGCCACAGCTCCGTACAAGGAGTACGATTTCGCAAGTAGGAAATACAGAAAAGCAATTATGTAAATCGATTCGTGGCTTTATTAGCAATTTAAAATAAATTAATACCTTTGTAAAGCTGAACAATAATTATGAATTATGTACGTGTAAAAGCTTTCTTAGAATTTTAATGGGATGGCACGATATCTAAGCTGCTTATGACAACGTTTCTATTAGTCGAAGAATTTACCGATCGATAAAAAAATAAGAGTGTACTTGAAAAAATTATTTATCGCGTTCACTAATTTCGAAGTGGTTTCAAGGAATTTCGTTTTTTTATGACGCACAAATAATAATAGTCTCGTTAGAAAAATCATTGTTTAATTGTGGGCAGCAAAGTAACTTTGTATCGTCAATTGTTCGTAGCGCAATCTTTTGTTTTCTCAAGACTTAAAACTTCATAACACTCCGTGCCAACCGGTATCAGGATGCAAAAATAATTTTTAAAATCAACTTTATTGTTCGAAGAAAGAATCGTATCCACTCCGAAACACAATTGCGTTCTTGCAAATGGAAAATTTTTGTTAAATCCGGATTATTATCCAACATTGTTTTCACGATGATTCTCAATCTAAATAATTATTTACCCAATTCTCGAGCGCAAAGACCGATAAATTTCGAAACTCGAAAAATACACCTTCGCCCGTATAAACGTGACGTTAAACTCCTAACAAAACAATCCACCCACGGAGCTCCGTAAATCACACGAGCGCATCGGCAAAAAATCCGCAGCAAATCCGCAGAAAAGGAGATAACGCCGCGAACGCGAGAAAGGGGGCTCCGACGAGAAAAAAAAAAGAAAAAAAAAAGGTGCGGAGGGAGGGCCGAGTAGGTACACACAGACACACGCGCGTATACACACCGGTGGCGCTTGAGCGGAACAAACTCGCGCGCAAATTCAAGCCGCGATCCTTATCCGCGCTTCCTGTCGCCTCCGTTCCGAGCTCCGCTCTCCGCGCGAAAGCGAAAGCGAGGATTCCCCGGCGCGTTTTTTGCCTTTTCCGCGTCGGCGGCGGGGGGGGGGGCTTTTCGACCGGGTCGTCGAACCCGCGGCTTAATTGGAAAAGCGCGGCTCCGGCTCCCTCTGGATTTTCGTCCGCGGATCATTGTTGATTGGCCGCTCGAACGCACCGAGGCGAGGGCAGATTTTCGCGAGGGATATTCGAGAGCGTTTATGTGCGCACCGCGGCGTTCGGACGAAGTTTTGTCGGTGGTAAGCCGGATTTTAGCGAGGAATTCGGACAGTCGCGAAGAATGCTTAGGCAGAGGAACGCAGAGAGCGCCTCGTTTTGCAAACAGTCGCGTCGGCAAATTTAAGTCGGGGAAGGATCGTTTGGCGCTGGGATGCAATAAGATTCATAACACGTACGCGAACGATATCGCGCAGGATAACGATTTGTATTCTGAAAAGGAAAAAATGTTTGCAAAATAACTCTTCCGAGATTAATAAAAGCAGATTTGAATATCAGTTGTTATTTTTTTTTTTTTAAAGAAGATTAAAACGGAATTTCTTACGGTAGATCTTGTTTGATTTTAGACGCGTAAGATAAACATCAAAATGTGTACCCAACCTAAATATTTAACCACACTTTACAATCCCTAGTTTAAAATTCAGATGCACATCTCGGCGATATTATCAGACAAAATTCCTCGACAAACCCTCCTTTCCACCTTCCACAGCTTATTTTTAGAAAGGAACCAAGTCTCCCGCTATCCGAATCGAAGAAGCCACGCAGTGCCTCGATTTTTCAGTGATAAATATTAGCAACAAAAAAAAAGGGACGCTCCCGTAATTAAAGATCAGCGTAAACCACAGCTCCCTTTCAAGCCTTTAGCGTAGCTCGAATTAAACGAGCGCAACTCGGCGCTCCACTGCAGCGGAACGCCGCGCCGCGAATTTCTCCCGATTCATCGCGCGCCGCGCACAATGGAGCGACGCGGCGGGAGAGGAGCGAGAGAGAGAGAGAGAGAGAGAGAAAAGGGAAAATTGCCGCGCAAAACAAGAGGAAAAACACAAAAGCCTGGCGCCAGCCGCGCATTACCGGCTCTCTCGCTCTTTCTTTTCCAGTCGTTATCGAAAAGAGCGGCCCGACTGTCAGCCGGCGGCGCTTTTAATGACCCGAGGCTAATTGCGCCCGCTTACGTCGATGACGCGCCTTCGATACTGCAGTTTCTCCCTCCCTTTGGACGCTCCGCGGAGGCTTATCGCGCGAGGCTCGCTTTCTTTCGGAGCGATTGTCGGAGATCCTGCTTTATCGGACTGCTTTGTGACGTTGCGCGAATTTCGCGATTTCGAGCGGCCGGATTACTGCGGGCGATACTTATCTTTTTTTTTTTTGTCGATTGCTCAGGAGCGTGGAAAATTCCCCGCTGCGGCTTTGTAATTTTCGTTTGTAACGTGCTTTGACAAAGCTCTCCGTTGAAAGTGCTTGGAAACAAAGGTCGTTCCGAAGAAAATAGGTAATTGTTTTATTCATTAGTCAGTCGATTAAGCGAATCGTTACAACATTGTGTAATTGAATGAACCAGCACTGCATTATATCATTATAGTTTTTTCTTCAGTATCGCCACTCACTAAATTACATTCCAATTGTCTTTTGTCAGCATTGTTTTCACCCAAAAGTTTACCACTTACAGCTCCAATTTTCGATTAAGTATTGTTCATTGTTTTGATTGCAGCCTCCTACCGAACGCTCGTCGTTCAAATAAACGTCGTAAATTGATCTTCATTCTTCCCCTCTGTCCGCGCTTTCACTTATTTTTATCATCCTTTGTCACTCTCCCCTTTTTCTTTTCTTTTCCTTTCTTTCGAAGACGTATCAGTACGTCTTTCATGCAAATGTCACAATGAACGATTTGTTGAAGTGTAGTTACGATGGGATTCAAACGAGATTCGTGAGTGACGCCAGTTTATGCAGACCATTTCTGCAATCGACAGGGAAGAGGAGAGTCACTTGTTTTTAATCAAACGCCAACGCATTTGTCTGATTAATTAATGCTGCTTCGTTCGAGTGAAGAATTCCGACTGGTTTTAAAAATGAAAAAAAAAATGGTGCGATGTTTTTATAATTCGTTCCATCAATGTTCCTTTGTACTGACTTTTATGACCCTATTGGAGTGCCGAGCTTGTTTTTGCCCTCCTTCGTAGGTTCTATTGTCATTATCATTATCAATCGTATGATCTCATTACTCTAATTCATCAGGTATGTCAAGCAGGAGAGAAGAGAATGAACCAAGGGTTGCTAATTGCTGAAAATAATTCATCGAATTCCCAAATATAAACCGTCCAGCTTCTCTGGCTCCCTTCAAAAGAAACCCGGCGTCCTTTGTATACCGAGCGTATATAAATAAATTTATCGCGTCCGGCGTCTTGTATAATCGAGATCTCTCATTGGCGCGATGACTCGCCGGCAATTTTCATCCTTTCTCGCGCGAAACGCAGCCGGGGAATTGCGAGATTCAGCAGATGCGTTCACGTAGAGCCGATTTATTTGCGTATATACTTCTCTGCGGTCGTGCGTACAGCTACAAGTTTGTTTGGGCTGAATCTCGAAAAAGAGGGTATTTATTGTTGCGCAAATGTTGGTCGATGGAACTCGGCGGCAGACGGTTTGTAAATATTTCGCTTCCATTTACGAGCTTTCGCTTCGGATCTGGCTGTTTATTGTGATTTTAGAAGGCTCCCCGAGCCGTAAAACGATACGTTCGAACAATATATTTTTATTATACCTTTTAAATTCTAGCCTTTACCGCTGCTTAAAAATATACGAAATCCCAACTCCTAAAACACAATTTAGGAGGGATACGTATATATTCAATATAAATGCCGACGGCGCGTTCGCTCCGCGCCAGAAATCCCATAAAGCTTTACGAGAGAAAAATAAGCAAATATAATGCACTTAGCGAAAAGAATATTAATTTCGCGTTTGACGACTGCCAATAGCGTCGGGGGGGCTTGCGTAGGTACGAACGTGCGCCGGAGGCTAAATATAGCCAGGCGCCGAACCAGCTGTAAATATGCAGGCCGCATCGGATAAACGATCGAGAATCTCCCAGTCAAGGACGGCGCTGGCTATCGCAGAAAGAAGCCGAGGGGGGAAAAAGGAAATGGACAAACGACAGGTAATGAAGGCATAAAGGAACGAGTTGAGCGCTGCGCAGCGCTCGCTTAAGAATCGCGGGCTTCTTACTCTCCGATTATTACGCTGCACTTATTTCTGGGCATTGTTAGCTTTTTTTTTTCTTTCTTTAGATTGAGAGTGTCATTGCTTGGTATTGAATTGTAATTTGTTTTCGCCTCGTGTTTTTCAATGGCTTCTTAGATGGAAGAGGATATATACTTTGTGGACTCATTTATCGTCGAATACGAATTTTCAAAGTTACAAACGGAGATCGTCAAGAAGGAGAAGTAATTATATAAATTAATATAATTATCTGTCCAATTCGCGCAATTGCAGATCCTTAAAAAGAAGATATATAAGTATTTAAATTATGAATTACGACGACACGCTAAATTTTTTGTTGCGTCAACTTTATATTCCCGCACGCGCAGCCCGTCACGTCTAATGCGAGACGTATTTATTCAATAACGCACACAATACATCATTGTGTACTTCACATCGAGCGTACCAAAGCACTCCGGAACCCGAGCGAGCCAATAAATCCTCAAAAAACGAGCCCAGTCTCAGAAGCATCCCAAAAACCTACTAAATCATCGAGGCAAAAAGCCTCGACTCTCTCTCCCGCGACTCGCTAAAATCCAATTGTAATCCCGCGCTTCAACGCGCCATCGCAACGTAGCCGCATACCTGCGCGAAACCCAAAACCTTGCCGCCGAGCGGAGACGATATTTGAATTTCCTGCGTGGTGCGCGCATTGCGCTCTCGGTAGCGGCTTAATCCCCCCCGGCACACGTATATTTACGCCCGGTCTATTTATACGCAAAGTACGCGATCGGTGTCGCGCCCGGGTCTTAAACTTCTTCGTCTTCTTCTTCTTCTTTTTCCTTGTCCTCTCGCGCGATATGCTTCTGGGCTATATGCAGATACGAGCTCCAGGGGAGCGTTTCGCTTTTCCCGCGGCGGTTATTATATATACGAGGTGCGCGCGCGCGACGCGAAGGTTCCGCGGCGCGATCGTGACGCGCCGAGGGACTGGGCTCTGATGTGTCTATTTATATGGAAAGGAGCCGCGGAGCTTTTCAAGCCCAAGAGAGAGAGAGAGAGAGAGACGTGAAAATTGCCTGCAACGAGGAGATTGGCTATTGGAAATAGAGGAAATGATCATTTTGATGTGATTGACTCGTTGAGCGTGTAATAATGGAAAGAAATTTTGAAGATGGCTGTAAGGTGCAAGGAGACTTTTACATCGTTTTCTTTGCAACTTACGATTGTAGCAATTAATAAGCAAAGAATTCGATTCGAGGGCAGAATTTCGAGGTGTTTCGACACGGACTTTCCGAGAACTAAAGTAGATTATCTGCACGAGCGAGTTATGCATCTAAAAGCAAAGAACGTCTGCGCTGCGGGAAATGTTGCCAAACTACGTCTTTGCTGGCCTATATTTTCAGTTTCATTTTATAAGCAGCAGCGAACAATTGGATCAATTTAATGCCGTCTGTTTCAACCAACCACTGGAAACCCGATCGAGTGGAGCATCTATTAGTTTACAGACACAGAGGACTGCCGCTGGTATATAAATCTACGTCAAGCCCATTATAATAAATCAAAACGTGCCATTCAATTCGCAGTAAGAACCGCGAAGAAATCGCGCCGTTTATCGCGCTGCAATTAACAGGGACGAGCGAGAATATATATAAATATATATATATGCATCGGCGACAAAGCGATGTAAAGTAAAGCCGGCCAGACTTATAGCTGATTCGCCGTTTCGAAACTCGAAGCGCAGCTATTACTGCGCTTCGCTTTCGACACCGACTCGATGATGACGATGCTCGCGATATATAACGTCTCGAAGTCGAGTGAAAACTCAAACTTATTAGCCTATTTTTCTCACGAGAGATAACGCTCAAAGTATTACCAGTCACGAACGCGAGCATCTAAGCTTGATGAAAATCGTTTTTAGGACAATACGCTTATTATAATTTATAATTTACAGCTCGAAAAAAAAAAAAAAAAAACAACCAACAACTCAAAGGCCGCGTCCGTTTCATTACGCCGAGTGATCTCCATTTCTATTTAAAACCTAAATGGAGAGCGTTAATTAACTTTCTCCGACGACGGACGGAAAAACCGACGCGAGGAATGCCGTAAATTTAATTCCAATTTCCCGGCGGCGCGAAATAAAAGTTTTCCGAATCCATTCGATCGCTCCGTAATAAACCGTTCTCAATAATCAGCTTTCCTCCGCGCGCGGCCGATTTTACTCCGTCGGATCTTCTGGAATAAGGACGCGCTCGTTCGCGCGCGACATCACGCGACGAAGAAAACCGAGACAGAGAGAGAGAGAGAGAACGAGTTTGGAAAACGTGACTCATAATCGTCCCGTGTCATGCGAGCCTCGAGAGAGAGAGAGAGAGAGAGGGAGGGAGATGGAAGCCAGCCGGTCGACTTGTTTAAAAATAGGAGGGAACTCGCGCAGAAGCGAGGAAAGCCTCGCGGGACGTGGGAAGAGCGACTCTTTTTTTTTCTTCTCTGGGTATTACTCGGCGCGAGGAGGTGATGCGTGCAAGTGGCCGAAAAAAATAGGCGATCTTGCGCGCCGCCGCCGGGGGACGCTGGATGACTGGTATTAGCCGTGGGTATGAAGGAGAGAGAAACGCTTTCGAGGATTATGGGAAAATTGGTCGAGTGTGTCTTTTTCGTTGTGACTCGTTCACGCCTTTTTGATGTTTTGAGCTACAATTGGGCGGCGAAAAACTGACGTTGGGCAATTTAGAAAGTCGCGGAGGCGAAAAAAGTTTATGAAACGCATTGTTTTTTACTCGTTTGGAAAAATGAAAATGTACTTTTGTCCGAGCAATGCAATCGGTAATAAAACACTGATAGATTACTCACTGTTTTTTTTTTTTACTTTAAGAGGTAATATAAAAGTATTTAGTTGACAAACTCCCAATATTCTTTGTTTTGTTTCATTTAAGAAATGCGAAAATGTCATTAACAGCTCGATCCGGACCGAGTTCTTATTTTTACTTTACGAAGAAAAACAAGTAGTTAAAAAAGTCGGCAGTACTACAATTGATTTTATTTGCACACAAATCATAAAAATAGGCTCATTCTTCGCTGGCAATGCTTTTCACTTGGTTGTTTACCGCCTGATTTGCGTCTCTCGACATATTTCAGAAACCTCTAAGAATTAAGGCGTAAACGAGCTATTCGTCAAACGTCGCCAAAGTGAAAAGCTTTTTTCGTAGAAGTAAATTTTTCGCTGTCACAAAAGCAGCCACGCTTTAATACTTAAAACGCCGTGTCGTTATTTTATTCAACGCCCTCGCAGTACTTGTCGATATTCACTCACGACAACTAACTCAAAAGTCTCTCGTAAATAATGTACTCGAAGCTCGGGTACTTTATCAAAACGCAAGCGACGCCGCGCTACACTCTCGTTCTCTCCCGAAAGCAGCGCGGCAGAAAAAAAGAAAAAAACCAGAACGATACCATCGTAGCGTAAATACGCACTTGGCCCGAAGTACGCTTTCGTACTCGCGTACAAAACAGCTGGCGGCGAACAAACCGTGAAAAATGAAGAGAGCCCGAGAGAGTTTCTCAGCTCGTGACGCAGTTAGCCTCTCTTTCGTCGTCTATCGCGGTTAAAAAGCCCGCGTATAATACTTTCCCGCGAACGTTTGGGAATCGTATAACGGTATACGATCGGTGTATAACGTACCGTCACGCGCCGACGCCGTAAGTCAGCACGTGCTTCGCGGGTTCAACAATCTCTCTCTCTCTCTCTCTCTCTCTCTCTCTCGCTCTGTCTGTACTGCTGCTTTTGTACAGAGCCGCGAAGGCCGGGGAAGAAAGAGGACTGGGAGATGACGAGGAAGCGAACGTGAAAGTCGTAGCGTCGCGCGACGATTATATATATATCGATTTTGCTTTCGGTTATTAGAGGACGGTATAATGATAACGTAGGCGCTGCCGATTGTGGGTGTCGGCTTGGCGTTTCAAAGGTGTAATTGAGAGGTGAAAGAGACGGTTTGATAATTTACTTAAAGTTATTGGTTAAGTGCTGCGTCCGATTGAAATATTACTTGTGCAAGTAAGCCTCATTGTGAAATAGATGAAGAGTCACTTTGAAATGTAAGACACGGAGACTTTGATCTAATAGTTTCAGTTACGATTTCATTTCTTAAACTTCCTTTCCATTACTAAAATTGAAAATTTTTTTTTAATAAACGAATTGTAATATCGAAATTTCAATGGCACAAATAATATATTAATCATTGTTACATATCCCAACTCTTATTGTTTGACAAAGCACCAGCTAAAACAGCCAAGTATCTTGAAAGCAACGAAGAATTAATCACCGAACCAATTCGCTTCTTTCGGGCAAGCGCCGTAAATAATCAGGATTTAAAAATTATTCTCGCGGGAGATTTATTCGCGCAATCTTCCAATTACTCCGGGGCACACGGTGGCACGATAAAATTTAACGGTTCGACTGCTGCAGACGCGCGCGCGCGCGCACACACACACTCGAGCGCGCACATCCGACGTTCGGAATAGCGGACTCGATGAGAAACGCACTTATCTCGTAATAAAGTTATGCAAAGCGACAATCCTCGTAACGCGCGCTATCACTTATCGCGGCGCGCGCGCTTTTAGCGCGATCCCGAGAGTCGCCGCTGAAATTTTTTTTCGAGGCGCGCCGGATTTGTTATTTCGCGCCGCCTTCCGCGGACGTGTTAATTCCCGAGGAAAGCCGGGAAATTTATTGGAGTTATCGGCGGGAATTCTCTTGGGCGCCGCCTGCAATTTCGAGCGGCGCGCTTCTTTTTGATTCGAGGAAAATTGCCGGGAAGGACGGGGGGCGGTGTTTCTTTTATTGCTCGGACGTGACTTTGTGCGGGATTATGAGTAATTTCGATGTAGGTTGTAATTGCTCTAATCATTTGACTGTGTGACTATAAATTGATTTTAATTAGAAATTCAAGTTCTATCTTGATTATATGTACAAAAGAAGCTTCATCATCGGTTAAAAAAAAACATGTTTAACTGAGTAAAACAGGCTCAAAAACTGGTTTCGCTTGACTTCACCTCTTTTACTTTCTGACCAGTTTCAAACATTTATCTTTCGCTAACATTTAATTTTTTATCTGTATACGCGCGTATACAAAAAGTCATTGTTATCGCTATGAAACATTTCAAATAAAAAGAAATGTCGTTGATTCACCAGAAATTTTAACTTATCTTTCTAAAGCACGTCTACCATACTTCGAACCTAGAATTATGTATCAATGTTTTAGAAATGTACCAAAATTCATAAATATGAGATTTTAAAAATAATTTTCATCAGTCACATAAAAAATGAATACTGCCCGTATGTAATAATTATTAATAATTGAGGGAGTAACTCTTAAGAAACAATGAGTAGATTCATAAAAAGCACTCGCCATCGCGATCGCAGAAATTTCGAAGGAAATTATGCTGAATGCAGCCGTCGAGTATATACTTATAGGGTCAGGGAACTCGGAAGGAACCATTGAACCCCGATGTACTCTGCTTGCGCAGGGGACATTAAGCAATTTCCTTCGAGATTATCTTATACGAATTATGTAAGCTCTGCATAAAATATCTCTTTGTCATTAGAAGAGCGCCACTGTATTATCTCGATTGCTTCCGCTTAGCAGCCGAGCGTTTCGTCGGCAAAAAATCGATTGTCACGTGGCTCGTTTATGAATTAGTGCTCCGCTTTGTGGCTGGGGATTCTGTGCTGTTTCTGTTGCGCTCGTTGATGATACAAATTTATGAACTAAACTGAAATTCAGTTGGAAATGCGTATTTTTGTATTAATTATTATGCACAGTATATTGAGCAACATAGAATTTATGACAAAAATATATGTTAGCGAAGCTTTAAATGATCTCGTACAATCGTCACGAGAAACATTACCATACGTCTTACTGCTATACTTTAACGATGAAATCGTTACTTAAAAACACAGCTTGCCTTGCAAAGAGAGCCACCGCGGTATTATTACAATAAAAATTAAGTGCTACCACGGCAAAAACGTACATAAGCACCTACATTTTTGCCTTATTAAAAACTCTGAATTATCACGAAACTTTCAATTTTCCCTTACGCCCGTCAGATGCAAAATTGACGTCTCCGAAAAGAATATATTCCCTCCCGGCCGCAGAACGCTCCATATCCTTCGGGGGGAACGGAAGGCAGGAAGGAAGGCTGGACGGAGCGATGGCCGAGCACAGTGACACGGGCCCGAGGATTTTCAGGCCAGCGAGCGGAATAATTGCCCCGGCCGCGAAGACGCGCGCCGCTCTCCGCCGAGGCGGGAGGAAAACGACTGGAAGAGGTGGAAAAGGATCGAGGCTCCGCGGCCGCTTTTTCTCTCTCCGACGACGGGCGACTCGAGAGCGGAGGAGCAGCTAACGGATCGCTCGCTAAAAGTTCATTTAACGCCCGATTGTGCGGAAAGATTTGAAAGGCGCATTGGGTCAGTAATGGCGGGGTGTAACGGCGGAGGTGAAATTCAATTTTGGATTTGTTTCGTTGGAAAACTTTGGAAAATAATTGGAAAAGGCGAGTGGAGTAAAGGATTGTCACTGAAACTGTGAGCGAAGCTGTGGGTGGAGATAAGGAGAGCTTGATGTTTTTTGGTGAAAGCACTCATTGTTTCCGTTAAGTAGCGGCGAATGACACGCAGGAAAAATGGGAACGATGGAAAACCGCATTATTTATATCGTGATCTCTGAGGCTTTTTCATTAGGCAACAATGATTCCCTGCTGTAACTCTCTCCTTTAATCTCATTGAAACTTTTTATTTTACTAGCCATTATGGAGTAAATTCAAAGCCGGTGTTTACCTCGTTAGTTTTTAGGGGGCTTTAAATGTCAGACAATTAGAAATTGAAAAAATGTCATTTAAACTTTGTAGAATTGAAAATTCTAGCTAAACTGCAATATGCGTTACTTACAGTAGCTCCTACGTAATGAATTGCGTATCGACTTTGTTTGAATCGCAACGTAGAAATCGAAACTCACCGATAAAATCTACACGTGTTTACACGACAAGGAAGATTGTTTGATGACTGTAACTCACCTGGAACAGAAATAAAAAAACGTTTGTTAGACACTGGCTAAAATAAAAATTTTATGTTTTATAGACTTATTATTTAGTTTCTAAAATTTTTAATGCAATGACTGTTATATCATGGTAATTTATCAATATTTCCAGAAATTAACGGGAAATACCGAGCATAAAGCATTCTTTATACCCTTCTTTATCGTTCTCAGAAAAATGAGTCTATTTACCATCTCCTATCTCATCAAAAGTATCATACTAGATGATTTATTTCCTCTTCAGATAATAAGAATAAAAATAGCCGACAATAATTCCAACTGATTTCGCGCAGTAAACAATATTAATATTTGAAGAACTTCCTCGCAATCCCAAAACGCTCTCCAATAAAGAAACGAAAAGTACAGAGCTTACACGCATTGCAACATCGCCGCACAATGCCGAGTGCCTGCAGCAGCAAAAACTGCTTAAAAATTTTACAATGCTTTCTCTCCCTATCTCTCAGCCTTCCTCTCCGCTCTTCCCGCAGCCTCTCAACCCTCGCATTCACTCCCCAGGAGCAGGTTGCTCTCCCATACAAATACCTCCAGCAGCAGCAGCAGCAGCAAGAGAGCGAGAGAGAAAATCGTACGAGTAGATAATGCTAATTGGACGGGAACACGCGTTTCTCGAGCCGGTTCGTGAAAAGGGGGCATAAAGACAGGACGACGACGACGACGAGGACGAGGAGGAGGACGGCGAAGGAGAGGAGGCGGCGGTAAAAGCAGATAAATGAAAACGACTCTCGCGTGTGCCCCCCGTCCTTTTGTGCGTATACGAAATACGTGCGGTTAAGATTTCGGGCGCTGATTTTTTTTTTCAGGCGCGTGTACGTATATAACTTTACGTGCGCGGCGGGGCCGCAATTAAAAGCGACGATCGGATGACGCGACGAGGAGAGGCTGCGCGGTTAACGAGCCGGGAGAATATGAAGGAAGCGGCCTGCCGGCCGGAATTTTTAATCGAGGAAAGGGGCTAATTTAGAGGACTGATCGAAGGTGTTGATTTTTGTAACTGGTCGGCGAAAATAGAATCATTAAGGCGCGCTCGTTGAGTTGTGTTTTTTTTTCCTTTTGTTCGACGGAATTCTTGTGAGTTCTTCAAAGCAATTTGGAATAAATTGATGATTTACCCATATTAAGATAATTGAAAATAATAATCTTCTGTCCGCAGGTTCGTGCGCGAGTTACATAAGCAAATTATTGCTTTTCTACGTAAGCATTAATCTTTACAACGCGTAAATTAATTATTGCCTCGGAATTGCGGCATAAAATTTTTGGAATTGAAAAAAGGTTGCGTAAGAAATTTCAAATTCAAAATCGACTATCTATTTCGAAAATCTATCGACATCGGCAGCATAAAAACAAAATCCTTAGGTTTTAAATTACATTTATCATATATTTAATGCACAATGACTTTCCCACGAGAAGGAGCGTACATTTTATTCTTTTATTTATTTTAATCTCCTGTGAATTAATCGCTATACCGACTCGGTGACTTTAAATTACGTCTAATTATCCCGTCTGTTTGTTATACGCGTACGTAACAACTCCATGCATTCTTTGTCACACAAACTGTAAGCATTGTCATTATGCGGAGTAGGTTTTTTTTAACAAAGTTGAACATCTCATTTAATTCCCCAGATAAACAGCTGAAAAGCACGCGTTCAACGCAAGGTTATTGACTTCTCGAAACGTTCAAATGCAATTCTTAATCAAAACGTTTCACGCCGCCCGGCAAAACGAAAGGTTGAACGCAACCGTTTCTTAATGAGCAATAATCCTCGAAACAATCTTCGAATTGAATCCCGTCACGCCAGTCCTCTCACTTAACTTCAGCCGGCTCCTCGAATCAGCCGGAGAGAGAAAAAGCCGAGCCCCGAAGACTTCATCGTCCACTTCGTTCAGGCCCTCGCACGACTCTTCAATCCATCAATGAGGCCCATTCAGCTGCGCGGCTCAAAACCGCCGGCTCCCGAAAAGGCCTCCCGAAATGTCTGAAAAGCACGCGCCGATCCTGCGGCTTGCGCAAAGACGTTGCCGTCGACGAGGATATTTAGCCGGGAGTGACGCCTCGGAGGTTCATTGTTCTCGCGGACGAGTGACGCGAGAGCGAGCCGATCGCAGATGTTGCCCAACACGTCAGTTGAGAAATGAGGATTGGTGCTGGAAGCAAGTGCGGTTGAATGAAGGATGAAGGGTTGAAAATGATTTTCTTTTTTGGCGTTTGAATTATTGTAGTGAAGCTAATGTTTCACCGCGTTGTAAATGTATATAATACTAATAAATCATGAAAATACTGAAAACGCAGTTTGACGGACTTTTTATCGCTCGAAAGCTTCACTAACAAGGTACTCTTTGCGATATTTAACGCGAGAGTTTATAGATTAATAGCGAAGATATTTGTAATTTCTGTCACTTAAATCAATCACATTAAAATCAATCACATGTAAAATCTTTATGAATGATGAATATTAATTTATCAACATAGATCGAGCCGGTTTCAACTCGTTCCTTCCTTTTTGCTCAAAATTCGCAGCCAGCTATAATTGATAACATTTTAACTCTCTACTTTACAGTACAAAAACAACATATCGCGTTTCCAGCTGCAAAAAGGAAACTTTTCTCCGACTCGCATCAAACCAGAACGCCATTAACAGCCCGGATTAAAGCGAGGCGAGGGGCAGCAGTTCTTTTTGCCTTGGTAAACCATCTCGCGATGATCCGCTTCGCTCAGTTTCCCCCCGCGAATTTCCGCGAGTCGAGGCGTAAAGTCTAATATCTCCCTCGCCGGTGAAAGCCGCTGTTTCGCCGATAAATGGACCGCGAACGCAGCGAGCAAAAGTGTATCTCTCTCTTCCTCGGACGTAATGTAGAGCCCGGCACGATCTTCTGACGTTTTAAAGCCTGACAAACGACTTCCTACGTTTCTTTGGAAGAGGCGAATTTTGAGGAACGCACTCGGAATGTTATCAAGATTGATACAGTCAGCCGATGAAAATTCCAATTAAAATGCTTTAATTATTTCGGGACGAAAAAAACCCGACATTTGCGCTATACACTGAGAAAAAAAAAGGAGTAAAAATTACGATTCTGTATAGTAACTTGAGATATGAGAAGAAAAAAAAAGATTTTTACTAAACTGAATAGTAAATATTAAAGTAGAAAATTGTAGATACGAGAAGAAAAATAATATTTACTAATATTCATGAATAGTAAATATTATTTTTTCGACTTTAATATTTACTATTCAAATAGTCAAAATATTTTTTTTTCGTCTCATATCTCAAGTTACGATACAGAATAGCAATTTTTACTCCTTTTTTTCTCTCAGTGTACAGAAAAAATTTTCCCGACAACTCTGCGCACCGGCAATCTCAGAAAATCCATCTCTCTCGACCAGGGCCGTCCTCTCGATTCAGGATATATATATATATATATATCGTTCGATCGCCGAGCTCGAAATGCAAATTAATCGTATTCCGAATGGGCCGCGGCGGACGACGAAAATTCGTCGCTCGAAAAAAACAAATCCATCAATCACGCCTCGTTGCGAGAGTAGCGAACTGCGTCATCGACGAGAGCCATTTGAATCCGCGCAATTAGACCGGACGATCGCGAGCCGCTCTCTCGCGCAGCGAGATAAGCAGCGCGGCCGAGCGAAGACTCGATCGCCGCGAAGGACGAGACATTCGACTCGATCTCCTTTCCTCGTTGCCCGCGATGACTCACGGCTCGGGCGCGTTCATTGCGCGAGAGTGTATTACGGACGGTGCCGCGCAATTGGAGATCGCGAGCGGTGCTCTTCGTTTGCGTTCGGCTTCGAATTTTCAATGCTGTCATTAGGTAATTGATTTTTGGATTATGCGCAGTATAATAATGTAGTTTTTTTTACCGTTGCTGCTGTATTTTAAACCTTTTTATTGAAATAGGCTGACAGAAGAGATGAAATAAAGATGCTATTAAATACGAAGCTAGAATATCTTACTTTATATCTTAAAATCGAGGCTAAAATAAGAAATTTATATAATGGTTAATTGCAACCGGTAATCCGGATCATAGAAATTCTCTCTCAATTGCGCGGATGAAATAATTAGAATCGCTTTAAAGTTATATTGTTTTATTACCAGCTTTTTCACGCGGAAATCCTTCGTTAGATGTATAATACCAGAAACGATCTTATTTCGTTAGGCCTCTAAAGTAATTCTAAATTCACGATTACACGCCCGCTTTTTGCGCCAATTTGCGAGGCGAATTCGAAATTATGCTAATTATGCTAATTGATTTTGGGAATTCCGCTTGCGTCCCCGTTGAGAGATAAATATCTGCCGGTTGCGCAATGAACCGCTCCGACTTGGCGATTTGCTGTAAGAAGTCTCGTTCCAATAGTCTTGGCAGTAAAGGTGTTTTTAGATAAAAACGAAAAAAAAAAAGCGTTTCCTTCGAGCATTCCGCCTCTTTTTCCAGCGATAAATTTGACTAATAATAGTCAGTAAAGTTTCTTGCATTCGACGGTGAGCGCCATTGTGTGCCCGATAAGAGTTCGTTTCAAACTGGCAAATGTGCTTTCGAATTTGAATAATGTATGTTCCTCGAAGTCATTTCAATATTTTATTTAGGCGTCTAAAAATTTAAATAAATACATTCCGCTTAAAGTGCAGAAAAAAGTCTAAAATTGATTTAAATTTTCCCCACAATTCCACGATTACACGCACGATCCTTGCCTTTGCGGAGTAATTTAATTTAAAAGAAAACTTATGCATTTAATTGCGCGCTTTGTCGTAATTTACGCGACCAAAAAAAAAAAAAAAAGAACAAACAAACAATCCTCTTAATTCTCCCCAACCCCGAAAACAATGAAACTCCGACCAAACCCGCGCCCGCTCTAACCCGACCTCCGCCGGCGCCCCGAACACCCAACGTCAGCCCTCCCGGCGGCTTTTCATCCTCCCAAACGCAACAAAGTCCCGTTTAATTAAAGAAAACCGCACGCAATTCGCTTCGCCGAGCCTCGGCGGCGTCCTCGGCGGGGCCGTAAACCCGCGCGTCGCGCCCGACCATTTAATACATCGCGCGCTCCGTCGTCGAGCTCATTACCGCGCGCCGCACGCGTCCCCGAGGTCAGCACACCGTCGGGCTCTCTCTCTCTCTCTCTCTCTCTCTCTCTGCCTTTATTGCGTTCGAGATCTCGCCGCTAGATCCGCGCGCGTGTCCGTGTATTTATATGAATGCGTCTGCATCCCGGCCGCGCGTATGAAAGCGCTGCATCGAGATGATGCGACGCGGCGGGGGCGGGGG